>VDFB02341816.1:175400-279548 GCA_007258455.2 Sequoia sempervirens
TTTAGGATCCTACCTTAGTTCAAACAATATTTGTAATGTTTTGGCCTTCATGGTTGATAATATATCTATTATGCAATTTTCTAGGGTGCATGTGATAGTGATGTTATATGCAAATAGCATTGGAGATGTCCTAGAAAGTTGTGAGAATTTGAAAGGTTTGTGTAGTATTTATGAGTTGAGGAAAATAGGTGATGGGGGATGTTCAATGATGTGTCAAAGTTTTATAATGGAGTTCTAGCCTTGAATCACCAAATAGAAACCATAAAAAAATTGGTATGTAAGTGAAAATTATATATTAACATTTCAAATATATATATATTTATTTTACATAGATCTCTATTTAAATTTTACAATCTTATCTCCTAGAAGATTATAGGTTTTTACATATTAGATTTCATTTATTGTAGGGCATGTGTTTTATTTTCCTTGTATTTTAGGGATAGATTTTTTAATTATATATTCTCAACCTATTAGAGTGCACATTAACTTATTTCAATCCATTTTTATTAAATTGTTAGCATAAACAATGTATTTACATATCTAGTTAGGATATCTCCTTTCTAGTATTGACCTATTCACACTTAGCTTAAGTTTACTTAGGTTTCTTATTATTTTTTCTCACTTTATAGCATTGAGATATGTATCCTCATCACTTGATACACCTATTCCATGCATATTTAGCACTTTCTCACATACTTGTCAAGTGAGCTCACAAGAGTTTCATCTTTGGAGGGTTAGTAAGTTGTTCAGTCCTACCTAACTCCTCATTCTTGCATAAATAAGAAAGGATCATCATTGTATATTTACACTAGATTCATTTGTATATTGATATACATACTATTAAGCTCATATTTTGTTCACTAGTGGAAGGTTATTTCATGCTTTCAAATCTTGGAATTCTTCAACATGGTATCCAAGCCATGATAGCACATTCCTTCCCACATCAAGGTAAATCTCACAAATAGCCCTATCATCAAAGCATCATGGAGCAAAACAGACATTTTCCTTATGTTTGAAAGGCTCAAGAAATGAAAAATACCTTTCATCTCGTCAAATTTGGTCATTGTGATTGTCTTCAAGGGATCAAAAGGTATTCCAAAGAAACATAAATTTGTATACTAGCATAGGCCCTCCATTCTTTTCATTGACTTAGAATACACTACTGAATCCCACTATGCCCAAAGACTCGGCCACCACATTAGGCCACTTCCCTCTTCAAGAGACATTAGGATCCACATGGCTTCATTAAGTATTTTGACCTAACATGCTTCCTCCTCCATGCAACCTTTGAAACAAGTGGTACAACTCATCCACATGGCTGGAACATGTCATAAATCTAAAACTAAAAGGTGACTCCCATGTGGCAATGAACTTTCCATTTGGGTGATATTTTGTCCTCTTCAAATGACCCTTTAATCTCCAACAAGTGACTCCTCTTTTCAAAAGGTTAGTAGAAAATTCATCATCGTGCTTACCTCAACATTAACTCCTATCTTATTCTACTATCAACTATTGTAAATTTTGTAATTTATATTAGTTGTCAAATTTTGTAAAGGGGGGTCATTTTTTTAAAAATAAACTAGCAAGAGGGGGCATTTTTTCATTTTTCTATAATTGGAAAATGAGGAGTCAATTTTTCAAGTGTAAATAGTGGTCCATGAATGAGAATTTGGTTCCATTAATTGTGCTTTGGCATTGAGACAATTTCAAATTTGTGTTTTTTTAATTTGATTTTTGAGCTTTGAAGTCAATGTAATTTCTGCAATTATCAATGGGGCATAACTTTCACCCCATTTGTCAAAATTTGATAAAAAAAATTTAAATTCACAATAATTTTGCAAGGGTTTCAGATTTTTAGTTGAAATTAAGTTTTGGAAAGACTAATTTTTCATATTTTGTAAAAATTGCTATGAGCTATAAATGGATGATTTGGTTTCAAAACTTGACAAAATCTTGTAAATATTTTCTTGCAACTTTTTTGGGGAGTCAATATTCAAATATAATACAATTTTGGTGGGTTTTATATGGCATAATTCAAGTTACTTTTTGTGTATGCATCATGGATCAAAAAATTGACTTGTTAACACCACATAGTTTCCACACATTGAAATTCAAAGTACAATAACTTCAATATAAGGGTTTACGACAAATGGTCAGTGGACAAAAAATATAGTTTACTAGAGATTTTGAAAATTTTACTTATTGGAACAAGTTAGATGAGGCAATTAAATCATTTGTCTTGATATTTTTGGTAACTTACAATTCCATAGTGCGAAATATACAATTCCTAACCAAATTTGGGTCAAGTTTAAAGATCTCTTTGCTACAATTGATGAGTTCAAAATACTACAACTAGATGTTGAATTAACAACATTGTCTCGTGACTCATTCCCATCTATCAAAGATTTCTTGGTCCAATTTAAGTATTTTCTTTCTCAACTTAAGGGTTGTGGTAAAACAAAAATATAAAAATAATGTGTCTTCTTGGTCCTATTAAATCTAAAAGGTCCTTATCAAATATTTTTTTCTTATTTTAACTCTACAATGGATTCTCTTGGAATAAAATTTACAATACCTTCAACTAAGTAGTTGTGTGATAGACTCACACATGAACAATCTAAGATAATCTCTATGGATGTTATCAACTCTTTAAAATTAAAGAATTAGTTGCTCAATCATTTCAGTGAAAGAAAAAAACAAAGGACCAATCTAAGGGATCAAAATTTGATACTCTATCAGATTCATCTCCCTCATTGAAAGGGAGATATTATAAGGAGAATCCAAAATGTACTTATTATATGAAGACAAGGCATGAAGAACACAAATGTTATAAAAAGGAAATTCATGACTTTGAGGCATATTTTTCAATAAAATAAAATTTAATTTCCTATATCTAGGACAAGTGGTTCTTCCCTTTCTCCATCACCATCATCTAAATATTCGAGAAAGGATAAAAAACAGGGGTGTGACACTCTTTTCTTCTAAAAACAACACATTACACAAGTGGATTCTTGATTATGGGACATCTCATCACATGGCTACATCCAAGGATATTTTTTCCATATTTGAGACTTATTCATTCCCACTAATATTGATAGATAATAACACATATATGTTAGCTCTTGGAAAAGGATCTATTGATATTGGAGAAGTAAAATTTAATGGTGTACTTTATGTACCTTCCTTATCTAATAATCTCCTTTCCATTTATCATATTACACAATGACATAAGAAAAATAATTGATTTCACACCACATTCCATGATCATCAAAGATTTGCAAAGTAGAGATATCATTTCCATGGGTCATTTTCATGATTCTAGATTATACTCCTTTTATTCTTTTGGTTCTTTCGACTTTAATGATGGTTTGAGTATAGATAAAAATTATTCCTTAAAAATTTATAAGGAGATACAACTTGGTTATTTAAACCTTGGATTTATATCCTCCTCATTGGTTCCTTCACCTTACACTAATAGAACTATATGTGGATGGTTTGGTTTATATTATTTATTTGTAATAATAAGAAGATTGATTGGCCCATTATCATAAGTGATAAACTTCATGAGAAACTCAATAATGTTTTAAAAATAGAAATAAATTATATGACATCTTATTTGGTATACTTTTTGTCTTCTCAAGCAACTTTTCAAGGGCTCACCATGGTGGGATCTTTTCAACTTGGAGAAGTGAAGATTCATGAGCATTATCAATTGCTAAAATTAAATTATAGTTATAAGCATTATTATCTAGTAAATGAAAAAAAAATTTATACCATTATTAAAGCATTGGAAGGAGATTTCACAAGGATTTTTCTAGAAGACATGGAAGAGTTGAAGAATTAGCAGAATTGGTACATCCAATTCAAAACCTTCACATATATTAGAGTTAACGACTTTAATAAAGCCCCTATCAAACTCCCAAGGTATCCTTATAATAGAATAATCCTATTGGAGTTGTACATACAAGTAATAGAGATCCACAAGTTTATTGGCAAGAACAAATCAAGGTATTCATTTCTTGTAAAAATAGAAGTATATTAATGTGTCAATATGAAAAATGCCAAAAATGTAGAGATTGAGTTGGAAATGTATACCATGGAGATGTACAATTATCTTAGGGATAGTTTTAACCCTATTGGAAAAATAAGCAAATTTATAGGTTCATTCTTCAAGTTACATGAGCCTACCCTAGAGGATCACTGGGCTAATTGTGAGGAAGAATTTTAAATAAGAATGAAAGATTACTATCGGTTGACATTAGTGTAGAGAAGGGGGATTCATTTTTCAAGAGTCTCTTGATTACCAAGAAAGTCCCAGAGAACAAACTACCCTAAACTACCTCAAACTACCTCAATTGAGAGTTCCATAATCAAGATGAATAGGTCATATAGGTTTTTTAGACATACTGAAGAACTATCGGCCAAAGGATGAAAGTGTGGCACAAAGATGAGAATGTGACACACTAGTGTCCCAAAGGTGCGTTTTCATTTTGTATGAACCAAAAATCAATAGTGTCACATAAAACAACAATATGTACACTATGATTTTTACTTCTAAGAATTTTTAAGAATGCACAAAAATAATAAAAATTAATAGATCTAAAATAGAGCTAGCTAGGTGAAATATAAATTAGATAGAATGTAAATGGTGAAATATAGTAAAGAAGAAAGGAAGTTCTCACAATAGACCAAGTAGTGAAGCCTACAAAAAATGAATACCTTCAATACTTACACACATAAGATCAAGGGAAATTGTTGGGGCTGTTTGAAGACTTGCCTCAGTGAAGTCCCTATTTTTGTGTTTCCACCTCCACAATAGCCAAATGGATAGAGAATATAAAGACACAAAGTACAGTAGACACAATGAATGATCAAAGAAAACCATTCTATGGAGGAGAACCTCAATCACAAGATAGATCAACATAAATATAAATAGACAAGATGATAATAGGCATAGACAAGGGATGTGAGAGATCCCAAGATGCTCAAAGATGCGAGATAAGAGAGATCACCTGCAAGGATTGAGGAAGCCAAGGAGAGAAAGAGAAAGAGACAGTTGTGAGAGCCAAGAGAGTAGCGAAGAGTGTTGTGACAATGTGAGTGTTGTAGCAAGAAAGAAAGCAAGATAAAAGAGAGAGACCAAGAAGACCAAATGAATTAAAAATATAGAATTTAAAGAGAGAATAGGAGGGAAAAGAAGATTCTCAAGCTGTTATAAGGTGTCCTAAGTCATTACCGTCGACAAAAATAAGTGAAAAGTGGAAAAGACACTCGGGAGAGGCCTTTTGAATGTCAAAATGTCATGGGACGCTAGTGCAATGTGTGGACATCCATGTAGCATGCTAGTATTCTGAAAAATCATGCCACAAAATGATGAGAACAAAGAAAGGACAAGGTTTAATGCAAAGATGATGCACAAGGGTAGCTACTAAAAAGAGGTCTTGAGCATCCTAAGAAGGGGAAAGGCTAATGCAAGGGAAAAAATGAGCCTACACAAATACTAAGGGAGTGGACACCAAAGTGGATGCAAAAATATAAGTGAAATTGTAAGGGGTCCAATTTTACGACATTACATTTTGTCCCCACTTTAGTGGGAATATGAATCTACACAAATATGCATGCTAAAGGAAATCTACTAAACATAAATACCATCATGATACCAAAAGGATACTTTAGAGAAAGCAGATAATTCTTTGAACCAAGGAAGCATGCCGACAGGCTGAAGACCTACAAAACAATTGCATTAGACAAGAAATATTTTGATCTAAAAAACTATAGAGTGTGCTTACTCAACTAAGTTCTTCATTTATTAGATTTGAAATCAGTTACTTAACTTAATTCCAAATCCATGCCAAGATCTTTAATTAATGGTTTGAATCCAATATGCAACTCAATCCATCAATTTACTAAGCTCGTTGATTATTCTATTTTTGGAATGAAAAAATAAGCCATCATCAATAACAAACTAAAATATTAGAGACACATTTGATTATGGAGTTCACCTCGCAGGGCTACATCTCTGAATCCGCTCAATAAGTGTGATCAATTCTCCATTAATTTTTTCACCTACAAATTACTTACAACATCTAGTCTTCTGACTGCATATACAAAGTTGTCACTCCCAGGAAGTTTCAAGCCCTACAAGCACTTCTTGATCCACACTGAATGAGTGCTTCCAACAATAACAACAAATAAATCCTAGTTCTTAAAGCATTAACTGAATGTGAACTATTTATAGAGGTGCCTTGCATCATTTACAAAATCCATACTAAGCATGATTCAGGCAATACTAAATACATCATTCCAGAATAAATTCAAGTATTAAAAACACTCTGGTTATACCTGGCGCTAGATCTTCAACCTTGCAAGAGAGAAGTCTTCAATCTAGACTCCGGACAATACTCCCTCAAGTGCAAATTCCATAGTCTTCTAACGTATCTACACAAAGTCTCAAAATCATAATTCTCCTCCTAGGTCGTCTTGCAAAATCTCCTCACTTGGATGCTTATATCTTTGGATTCTGGATGCCTTCTCCAAAGTACAAAATGAACTAGATGCTTGATTTGAATCAATTGGATCAATGGATTCTTCAATCCTTGAATGCTTCAAAGCATAACTCATACCTCCTTTTATACATGATATTGGCCCATTATGGTTAAAACCAAAAATTTGGTCATTTTCTCCTTTAAAGGTAGATTTAAACCAATCTCCTTATTTAAAAAAAAAACAAAAGATAAGGGTTCAGAGAGATCTTAAAACTAAATTAACTCCTAAGACCAACAATGCAAATGATCAAACAATCAAAGTGGACCAATCCTTCAAAACTAATTTCTGCTTAACCCAAATCCAATTTGTAATATTACAAAAACAATGGAATCTTCTAAGGAATGAAATATTTTTAGATCATGAAGCATTCACTCAATCCAACCTTAACAATTGAAATGAATAAATACCCACAATTTTAAGGCCCAGGCTAACTTTACACAACAACTTACAATCAATAAGTTGCTAAAAGTATGGACCAAGGATTGCTCAGACACTTTAAATATCAAACCATGAACAACATCGCATCACATCTAAATATTCATCCAACATTTGACCAACAATCTCAAAGAAATATTAAAGATATGGAATAACCAGAACCATGCAAAATGAAACAACACAAGAAAGAGCACCAAAGCATAATGTCTTTACTTATATTGAGTAACCTAGATATTGCAACAATTCAAGTATCCAATGTAGCAACACTTGCTCTCAGAAAATTCTAACTCCTAACTCAGTTCCAGCTCCTGCAACTATCACTTAGCTTTTTCCTCTAACTTCTAACCCTTACAAATGAGGCATAATGCCCAATTTATAGAAATTTCCCACTAGGTCAGCCTAGTCTAGGGTTACATCAAAAGGTCGGCCAAAAACAAGTTGACCTAGAAGGTTCTTTTAATAAAATAACAATTTTTCATTTAATATTTGAGGCTCCTTCCAAGTCAGCCCGGATCTTCCAATAACATTCCTTTGATGGCACAAAATTTGAGGTCACCTATCTAGCTAGCTGGAATCACATGTTTGACACAAAAAACTAGGTGGTTGGCTATTAATTATTCTCCTTTTCTCCCTCCTGATTGGATCCCAATTTATCAAATAATTCCTTTTCCTTTTCTAATATTTCTTTCACATCTTCTGGGTCTAGAACTAAGAATAAATTGAACTCTGGTTTTATCATTTTTAAACTCCTCCAAATATTGTGGCATAACTTTATTCCATTCCACTTGTAGCTTGTGCTATTTGACTAACTTTGAAATGTATATAGTTGAATCTTCCATATTTTATTTGGTGATTGGAGCACCATCAGAAGGGGCATAGATTTCATGCCACCATCCCTATAATCTACCAATATTCATGTTCTTTTGTCCAAATTTCCTCCTCCCAGTCATGATTTTGAGGAAACTTATACAATTATTGTATATTTCTTTCATCTTTCCCTGCAATTTCATTATCTTATTTAAAGCCTTGGTGAGAAGTTCTTTCCTATAATTCCAAACTTCAACTCACTCCTTCACCTTGCCAATCTCATCTCAAGAGAGGATGTCCAACTTAGCCATATCCTCCTTTGACACCTGTAGGATCTTCTTTAGTTCATCAGCAGCTGACTCATCAATTTTATTACAATCTACAACAAATTGTGAAGTGTGTTCAAGAAAATCAGAGGCATTGATGTATATCTTCAAAATTTTCTCAATTTCCTCATCTCCTCTATTGCTTACATCCAGGAGCCAACTATGAGTACAATGCATGGAGGATTTTAATCTTTCAATCTATGTGACTGCTTCCATGGGAAATAATCCTTCTAGCACAATCCCTTCACCACCCAAAGTCTACAGGGGTTTCATCAAGTGTTGCACATACTTATATACATCACTTAATTGCTTTTGCAACCTTTCTTTTTCCTCTATCTCTTTATCTAATATTCCTATAATTGCTTGGGAAGAAACTAAAATTCTTCCTTTTCTTGTTCCCTGGTTGTAGGCCCTAGGTTGATCATTTGCACATTGTAATTAGAGGACCTTACCTCATCCTTGAACTTATATGTTGGAGGAACAACCACATGGATGACCCTATTGTTGAACTCATCTCTAGAAATTTGAGAAACTATCCTAGCCCTCTTCCTCTACTTGGGTTGTCCCCATTGCTCAAGTAATTTATCCCAACTGGGTGTTTCCTCTTTATAATAATTGACTTCTTAATAAGCCTCTTTTCAAGCCATTCAAGGGTTGTATTTTGTTCAGTTGCCACCTCCTTTTTGGTACTATCAACCACATTTATTTTGAAATCTTGCTCAATGTCTGGTTGATTCTCTTGTTCTTCCTTGTCCTAATTAGGACTATTAGCAACATCTTCTTCTTTGTTATTTCCTTCCTCGGGATTATTTTGTGGCTCATCATATATTACCTTCTCAAGAGACCATGATACTTTACCTTGAACAACCTCATAATTTATGTTCTTACTTTCAACTCTAGAGGTTGATTGTCTTATCTCTTGTACAAACTTACTTTCATCTCTAGAGGTTGATTGTCTTATCTCTTGTACAAACTTTCTCCACTCTCCACTATGAAGAGTAGAAATATTGTCATCCTCTTCATTCAGCTGCTTAGGATTGTTAGATATGTTTCCCTCCTCCAAAAGTGCCTCTTCAAAAACTTGTACGTTTTGATGTGGAGAAGGAATGGGAGAATTATTTCCTGGAGCTTCTCTCTTTTCTACATCATCTGTAGGTGCCTCTTCATCTTACACCTCTTCCTCTACAAATATCACTCCCTCCACTGGAGCAACCTTCTGCTTATGAGATTTTCTCCTAACATATACTTGGGGATTTTCCCTTGAACTTTACAAATCCACCACTTTTGCAACAGAAGGAGCATCTATGGAAGCTTCATTCTTCCTTGCTTTTGCATCATTCTACCTTTTTGTGAGTATTCTTCTTTTTCTCACTGGTTGTGAGGTCTCTCCTTCTTCAACATTGGTGTTGGCCTGGGAAACCTTCTTAACTTTAGGAGATGGATTTTCTCCTTGCTTCACTTGCACCTGGATCCTAGTTCTTCTCTTAATGGATACTGTTTCTTCAAGAGCTTCTTCATCATGAGGTTTAGTGACTTCATCCTCCTTGTTAGTTTCAGCTTCTTCTTCATCTTGAGACTCAAATTCCCCCATTAAATCATAGGTGAACTTGACACCCTTTTCCTCCAATTCCAATACTTTGTGCTTATCTCACAATCTAGAATACTTCTCCATAGGTTTAGTAATTTGATTCAAGTCAGTTATCTTCTCTTTAGACCAATTAATTGGAGGCAGGGGCCTACTTCTATAGGGTTCATAGTCATGGTGTTGAAGAAGGTCTACATCATCATCCTCCACTTGATCAAGAACTTATACAATTCTGTATAGTTTGATTGAATTCAAATTTAGCCTTGAAAACCTTCTCCTAATGACTTCCCATTCATCCCAATAGTTGGCCCAATAGTCTTCAATGTGGTCCTTGTGCCTGAAAGTTTTTTTAGCTTGCTTCATGGCCTTTCCATAAGGATCAAAAGTACTTCCATTAGTGTGGGAATACAAATAATATTGGGTCATCTCCTTCTCAGAATGTTGGGAACTTTGAAAAGAAGGGAAAGCCTCCAAGACCCCTACTCTCAATGGGAACTTTGATCCCAATCCTTTCTTCTTTATGTTTCCTTGTTGTAGGATTTCTTTAAAACCTACCATCTTTCTTGTCAATTCTAACATGAGGAGCTTGTTGGTGGGATACCGAGGTAGTTTAAGAGGAACAACTGAAGATCTTGTATTTTGATGTATGTGAACCTTTGGTATTGAATGAACCATTGGCCATATTGTTTAATTAAATTCATTGCATCTGAAGAAATCCTAATATGAAGAGCATCTTGTAGAAATCTAGGAATATACATGAAGAAAGCATCATTGGACCTTCTATAATTGGATGTTTTATGCTGCAATTGTGGATACACCTCCCATATCTTATCCTACCCTAGGACTCCTTTGCAACTAAGACCCTTGTACTTAGTCTTATGTTCCAGCATGTACACCAAGTATGAGGTCATAGTAAACTTGTTTGTTTCTTGTACACTCCTTAATTGAGAGTCTAGGTTGTTACTTATAATCCTTGCCCAATGATAGTATTTTTTTGCTACAATCTGGGTAATGGGATGGAACATCCAATATTGAAATATATGTGCCTCATCCACTCCCATAACTCTACCCAAAAGAGCTATGATCTCATGGTACTCCTGTTTGAAGTCACTTCTATGCAGTTGTTTGGGAAATTTTGAGTAGTGGGGTTTTGGTTTCAATATCCATGCATTATTCATTATCTCCAAAGTCCTGTTGGGGTCTTGCTCATAGAACTTGATATCTTCCCCAATGTTAATTTCTTTAATAAGCTTGTGATGGGAGGCAATGTTGAAGACCTCTGCAATTGATTCCTCCATTAAGTTTACCATTACCCTACCTTGGGGCCCAATTATGATTCTTATCCTGGAGTCATAATGCTTTGCACATTCTAAAATTAGCTCCAGACATAATTGTGTGGGTGGGAATCCTTCTACTTGTTCCAATCTAGTGTGAGTGATCTTTTGAGCTAGCTTAGTTGGTGCTTTCCCAAATGTCCTCTGTTGGAAGTCATCGTAGTCCACATGGCCCATGTTAGTATCTACAATCTTTGACCATGCGGAAGCAATCTTTGTCTCCGGCCATATGCCCTTGAAGTCATACTTCATTCTTTCTTGCCTCTTTCTAACTTCCTCTTGTACTTGAGCAGCCTTTGTCTTGGTGGTTTTATCAGGACTAACCTCTGTCTGCATCTATTAGAGACAAGACCATAATCACCAAAATGGAAAACAACATACTACCCATTTCATGAAGTATCACTATGAGATGATAATTCCATTAACTTAAGCAAATTAACCATTCAAATTCTAATGGAAATAAATACAAGTAACATCATCAAATTCCAAAATGATACATGAGAAAATTAACTCCAAATAGCCTAATATTCATTAAGAAGTGACAAGAAATCATCATATGTAAATCACTAATCAATGAGACTTTAAAATTCAAGACCAAAAAAAAGTTTGGATAATTCGAGTAGGCTCGTATTTTCTGACCTAACTATGGTTCGACTAATCTGAGCTAGCTCAGATTCACCAAAAAATTTCTGTTGGTTGCATTTTGGATGAAAAAACCATTGCAATTCTTGATAGATTGAGTTCAATACCATACTAGATCACATTCAATCACTGATAACTTCCCAAAGACTTATTGAATTATTTTCATTCAAATCTTAGATGATTTCATGCATTTGGTTCAATCATCCACAAGGTTCGGGTACTTCCAAAGACCTCATATTACCCAGATGAGCTAACGGTCAAGTAATATGAGTATCCTTGAATTTACCGATCGAAAGCTAAGCCTAAAATTAGACTAAGTGTCTATTGATTAGGTTCAGGATTTTGGGTTGCTCAAAGAATGTGGACAATCCAAGGGGGCTTAGATTCTCTAAGCAGATTAGGGCTCAGAAAATCTGAGGTCCCTTAGAATTTTTGAAATAGGCTAGTCTTCACAAAATTTCACTAAGTGTATAACTTTGAGTTTCGCAAATCGACAAACAATGAGCTTTCAATCCCTCTAAGAGTTCATCATGACAAATTTTAACCCAAAAATTCACTTCATGACCATTAATATCAATTTTTTCCCCAAATTCCAGAATGAACAAAAAAATTAGGGTTTTGTTGACGTTTCTCAACACAAGGGAATGGTCCAAAATCTTAGTACCAACAATGCAAAGAAAGCCATGAATGGATTTTGAGGGAAGTTAACACGTTTTTCACACTAAATATTCTCACATTAAAACTACCATTTTAGCCCTGATGAGATATCTATTTTAGTTACCAAAACCCCAAATGCCGACACGAAAAAGTCACAAATTCAAAGCATAAGAACCAGAAGGCCGACCTTCACTATGAAAAGAATCATCGATGGAGCTTCAAATGAAATCAACCCACCAGTATGAAAGGGGCATGCCTTTAAATAATGTGCAGAAAAGGAGAATGCAACTGAAGACTGTGAGAGGAGGTTACCAAACCCTAGGATGATCACTCAGAACAAGCAAATCTTCACAATAGAGCTCGACTCCACCGATGGATAAAAGGCACTCTCTCAACTTTCAACTTGCAAGGATACAAAATGATTTAAAATAAAACCCAAATATAAATTCATTCTCGTACAATAAATGACCCTCATTAATGCTTTACAAGAGCTTGAAAACCTCAAAAATGCGACATGAGCCCAAATTCAGGTAATCCGAGGTGCCTCAGATTATCCAACCAGACTAGAGTTCGGGTAATCTGAGGTACCTTGAAATTACCAAAAAATCTCCATAACTTTTCCAATTTTACCCATTTTTAAAACTTTTGATCATAAGCTGACTTCAAAGAGCTAGATCATTACTTGGAGTTGTAAGATGACATCTCAAATGTAGCTTCATCGTTAATAACTTTGGGGAATCAAGACCAAGACCAAGTGACTTTTCCCTTAAGGGGAACGAAGTCAGGACCCTATGAAAAGCAAACAAAAGAGCAAAGAAAGAAAAGAGGGTCCCTTCTTTTGGCGGGGTGTGTGTCAAAACTGCACAACACAACCCTCCACAAAGAAATTGACCACACGTAAAGGATCATCTAATGTTGCTTGTAAAAAAAACCCATCATCATCAAAGGTTGGCTCAAAGAAAAAAAGGGAGAAAGAAAGGATTGATATAGGATCTAGTAAAGAGGATCTAGAAGAAAAAGTTCCTCTAGTAAGAAGGAAAAGAATAAGGGTCTCACCTCAGACTATGTTTACTCAATAAAAGGTTTCTCCCACTTCTTCCTCTCCTCCACATGAATCCCCTTTTCCTTCTCCCACTCCTTCCACTCCCCCACATGAATCTCCTCTAACTAGTCCTCCTCCATAGTGGAACCCTATTCCTCCTCCAAGTCCACCATCTCCTCCTCATATTCCACCTTCTCCAATTCCTCCACCTACTCCATCTCCATTAGGATATGTCCCCCTTCCCCCTTTTCAAGAATTAGAATAAGTACTAGTAAAGGGAGAAGAATCGTAAAATGATCAAGTAGTTGAAGAAGTAATCAGAGAGGTAGAACTTCGACCAAAGGAATTTCAATAAAAAGAAATTCCTATGAAGGAAAATATAATAGATAAACCCAAGGAAAGAGAAGTTTAAACTAAAGAAGTTGTTTCTCAAGGAGAATTAATAATAGGAGATACAAAGAAACATGAGGTAGAAGTGGAACAAGATAAAACTCTAGCCACAAATAATGATGAAAAACCTCCTCAAAGGGATGTCTCTTTGTAAGAACTTATAAAAAGAAACAATAGGATCAAGAGACCAAAGATAGCACAAAAGAGAGAGAATATGATGATTGTATTCTCAATATGCATGAAGATGTTCAATTACAAGCATGTACAAGGATTTCTTATAAAGGAAAGATAGGACACAAGGAAGGGCCATGAATGAGACAAGTGTCACATTCATGTGTAGGGGTAGGTAGAAAGAAATAATAGATAATTCCATGAGAGGTGGATCACCTAGCTAGAGTGGAATTATCATGCCACGATAAGTGGAGATAAAAAGGTGATAACTAGATCACACCACAAAGAGTGGGATTTCTCCTACACACACTTCCATAAGTGTCCCAATCACATCTCTCAATGTATGCACAAACCTAGATGCAAGATGCAAATAACTAGGCCTTACAAGTGCAAACTACAATGATATGCATTCCCTAAGTAAGCTTAAGTAAAGTGTAATAAGTAAAATACTTATTTACACCAACACTCTTTAAATGTTCCAATATGGTTGAACCATACAATACAAAAGAGACAAATGGAATATGTCCAAGAAGAGGAGGAGAAGAGTTTACGTATCCTGTCAAAATCCTTTCAATCCTTGACAAAGAGAAAGAAAAGGTCAAGAAGGCTAGTTGTTATCACTATGGATGAGCAAGGAAATATAATTTCTCAAATAGTCCTCCCTCTAGTGGATAAGTTGGAATCTGACATGTAGCCAGAGGACTATCAAATAAGAAAAGTTAACTTAGGTGTTCAACCAAAGGAAAGGACAAAAATATTTGTAGATGGTTGTATCTACCATTTTGAAAAGAATGCAAAAGGATGAGAACACCAAAGAAGAGCTCAAGTCTTAGGTAGCTCAAATTAAATCATGTGCTAATAACTTAATAATACCCCTTGACATTGTAGCTCCTAAACCAGGTTTGTAAGTGGCACTGAAAGGTGAAGCTCTACACCCTAACCCTAAGGGATGGGTATCTATAGCTAAACAATGGAAAGATGGTTTTGTGGCTTTAGTAGGCAGATTTTTGAGGAAGATAGTAAAACATTATCATTGCATTAGTGATGAAGATATCTTGGCCCACCAAATTGAGGTGGGAATAGATGAGGAATTGATGGTTTGGGAAGATTACATCCCAATTTTGTAAAGAATAAAATCCACTTCCTCTAAAGACTTACTGAAGGAAGTTTTTGTAGAAGAGGAAGATAAAGATAAACCTAGAGAATGGTTGAAAGAAGATCATTTGAGGGTGAAAACCTTAAATAAATGTAAGAGCAAGCTAAATAATAATGGAAGCTTAGATAAACAAGCTATGATAAATATTAAGCATTTTATGGAGAAACTAGGTTGTACATTCTGGGAAACTCCATCCCTAGGTACTTCTCGTGGAAAAATGATTGAAGAAATAAAGCACTCACTACAGGGACAAGCTACTCAAGAGGCATTTAATTGACTGATGACAAGAAAAATGGAGCTACATACCTTTCAAGATGAGCTAGTAGGCTTGACTAGCTTACAGGAAAGGATGGAGAAGTCAACATTTTTGCAAAGGATAAAGCTAAAATATCATCGAGGTCCACCAATTGATGTTGTATGGCCTCTCTAATGTATGATTAACTTGGTGCTACTAGGTAGTGTTATTCCCTGCATACCCTTCCCCTTTTTCCCTATGGATGAAAATGGGTCCCCTTTTTTAGTGTTTTCCTTTTGTTTTTTTCTTGTTTTCTTTCCCTTGGTGTTTCCTTTTCTTTACGGTCCTAAGAATTTCCATTTTCCTGATCCCTTTTTATTTTTTCCTTGTGTTTTTTCCCTAGTCTTGAGAGGTTTTGTTCTCCTGAGCTTTGTCTCCTTTTTCTTTTGGCAAGTTTTGGGTTTCAAATGGGACTCCAAACCTTTTTTTTAAATGTCCAGATCCAATTTAGATTCTCATCCCCACTTTTCTTCATACATATCATCATGTTTCAGGTTCTGAATTAGACTTCAGACCTTTTTGTAAAAGGTTTCGATCTAATTTAGTTTCCTGACCCCACTTTTTTCCCTTGCTTTGTTGGGTCTTGATTTCTGAATCAGACTTCAAACCTTTTTGAAAATGGTCTAGATCTTATTTGGTTTTCCATCCCCACCCCATTGTCTTATTCGAGACTAAATATCTTAAACAAATTTTGGACCTTGTACAGTTTGGTCCAAATTTGTTTGGTCTTCCTAGCCTTGCCATGTTTTCCTTTGTTTCATTCACCTTCTTGGAGCCATTTGGGGATTGAAACCTCGACTAGATATCAAACTTTTTCATGCTCAATCTTAAAGTTTATTTTTGTTTTGAACTCTCGACCACCCACTACATTAATGGAAAACGGGCTCTCACCTACACAAGGGAAATTTAAGGATATTTTATTAGTAATCTCCCTCGCAATTGCAATTTTCTAATTGAGCTAAAGGTGTTAGGATTTTAGAGAATGAGATCACAATAATTAGAGTGTCTTTTTTCAATTCACTTTAGATTTTCTTACTCCTAGTGTTTCCAGGTTGGTCTTGTTGTTTTATTCTTGGTTGGTTTAATTTATTTCTTGTTTTGCTCATTTATTGTTTAGATTTTACTGTGTTTATTTTTTTCTTTTTGTTTCTTGTTGTTTCCTATTGTGTGTTGTTTGTTTCTTCATTTTTCTAGTGTGTTGGCCAATTTGGGCCTATTTTTTCCCTTCTCAAGTTTTCCCTCATTTGAGGGTTTTCTCTTTTGGGCTGTGAATCAAGTTTCTGCCCATTTTATTTTTTGGTATCCAAGATCCCGACATTCCCTAAGCCATCAAGGTTTGAAACCCTCAGCGTTGCCTAGTTTTTCCTATGGTTTCACTAAAATCACCAAAGTGAATTGTATTGAAATCCATCCTTTCAGGTTTTGGAAACCCAAAAGTTCATCTCTAAAATGGGGTCCTCCAGGATCCTTTCCTAATCTCGATTCCACAACTAAACATTACCTAGTCACTTTGACATTTTTTCCTAGCTTTCCCTTTATTCCTTTTAGGTTTTGGAACCCCAAAAGGACCCATTATCTTTGAATCTAGAATCCTTCATTCATTCCTAGTCCTGATCCCCACCATAGAGATCCGGTCGGGATTTATTTTCCCAACAAGACACTTTCGAGTTAGGACCAAAGTCCATCCCAGGTCCCAATTTTCATCAAGTGCCATATATAAACTAAGATCAAGGCTTTAGTCCTTTAGGTTTTCCAAAACCCACAGGTATCTACCTCATGAGCATTCAGGGTTCCAAGTCCTGATCATACCAAAAAGGGTTAATGACCTAAACTGAAATGATTTTTTGAGTTCGACTACACTAAGATCCAATCGGGATTCCAAGTCTCGATCAGACCATGACTGACGATAATTTTTTTGGGGTTTCTAAAACCCAAATGAACATTCCTAGCAATGATCTAATGTTTGTTTCAAACCCTAACTTCTACAAGGGTCCAATCCATCTGAGATTTTGAATCTCAATAAGAATCTATAAGCAAAGGTTTGAATCCTAAAGTAGTTCCTGAACCTAACTCCCACTCGTTAAGATTAAGGTTCCATCAGGTTTCCAAGTCCTTATTGGAATTTTCATGAAAATTCCTGAGTCTAATTTGGTCCTGATTCCCACTAATGGCTTGAAAATACTCATAAAAATAGAGGTTCTTGCAGGGGTTAAGAACCCAATAGGACATAACTTCAAATTTTCTTTTAAGCAATTTTTTCTCAATGATCTTTCAGGGATTCTTATAGCTCCTATTTCTTCTTCCTAAGTCACATAAATTTTTTATTCAAGTGGAGACTTTGGTCCTAAGGGTGTATAAAGAGAACCAAAGGCTAGAAGGACTAAGGTAGATAAGCTATCATTAACCATGAAATACAAATTCCAAGGAGTCCCCAGTGTTTCAAAATTCACATCTCAGGTTATAAAAATAATAGACATAGAGCTAGGCATATAGACATGAAATCCTTCAAGTAGGAGAGTTTTTCCAGCAAGGCTACTCCTAGGTCCCAAAAGATAGCTAACTAAGGACTAGCCCATGTAACCTCATTCCCTATTGCAGTCTAATGTCTAGAATTTATTCTAGCAGCAAGAGCTTCCTATAATTCAATCTAGAGGAAGTGTTATGACCCTTGGCGAATTGATATTATAGACCTTTCCCCTCCAATGATTAGAACTATATTTGACCTACCTCTGTATACTTGGTTAAATATGGTAACAAAAGTAGAGACAGTTCAAGATGATCAAAAGGACATAAGTGGGAACTTAAGACACCTAAATAAGAGGTGGTTAAAAATAGAAAGGAATTCAGTAGTTGAAATGAAGAAAAATAGGTGGGTTCACCAAAATGGATTGATGAGACACTTAGGGACCTATTTTCCTTTATTTAATTAGGAAATGAGATCCTCACAAAGAATTGACTAATAACCCTTTGTGAGAATCTGTAGGGTTTCCTTTTTTTTGTTTAGGATGGGGGTCAGGTTCACCAAGAACTTTTGGGAGAAAAAAATATAAAATCAACCCAATTATGCCAAATTAAACTTGAAACAACAATATTAAACTCAAAACTAACAAAACCAGAAATCAAATTGCAAATATGAGAAGGGAAAAATTATGTTTACTAGTCACCAAAAGTGACTTTTCAAAGGCTAACTAGGACTCATTTTCCCATTGGTGAATGGGTCTAGTGTTAGGGTTTTTCTACAACTTTTGAGAGCCTTTGACATAGATTTGAAGCTTCCAATTTTTCTTGGCGGTAGTGTCGTAATGTCAGAAATAACTTTTATAGATGAGTTTTCATGAGATGACAACAGTTTTGACAAATTTTGTAACTTTGTAAAAATATTCAAATTCACTCTTGAAGATATCTTCAAGCTTTCTTCCACCTAGATCTGCAAACACAAGATGAGAGTGAAAAATGGTTTGTTTTTTGTGAATGGGGGTTTACCTTGGTCAAACCTCATTTTGGTAATCAAACCTTGATATGAATAAAAGCATGAAAGAGGGAATAAAGAATGAAAAAAGCTATGTTACCACTCAACAGACCCTTAGATAAGTCCTTAAATGAAGGTCTGAAACTTTCATGAAATGGATTCAATGGATGTGGATCTTCAACTTTGAATCTTGCTTGAAATAGTGTTTTGAATACTTGACTTGATCATGAAACCTACATCACAATGCTAGCTTCAAAAACATACATGATGTAAGGATACTTTGACATGATGAATGAATCTTGATTGTTGCAATAAAACTCTTATAAATTTTCTCTTGAATTCCTTTTATCATAAAATTTTCTATACTTTTTCTCACTTCAATTTTCTTTTCTTGCTTAGATGAAACTTAATGAAATAACCTTGTATTTATAGGTATGTATCCTTAATTTCCTAAAATTCAAATATCACAAGCTAACATTGAATTATGGATTTGAATATGTTAAAATACTACTAAAAAAATAATTTAAATCTAGGTCCTAAGATTTAGGGAGGACCCATTCTCCCATGGGCGAATGGGTCCCAAGTCCATAAACCTAGGACACACATTGCTCAACGTAAAGTGTTACGTTTAGGCATTAATTATAGTGTGGTTTCCCCTTTGGAAAATATAATTAAATGGGCTTGGAAAGTGAATTATGGAGACAATTAAGGCATAATTAAGCTCAATTAATTAAGAGATCCCTAAATAAGTGTGAAAGTGTAAAGGGATACATTTTACAACACTAAATTAAGGCACAATTAAGTCCAATTTAACTAGGAGGGCCCAAACAAGTGAGAAAATGTAAAGGGGTACATTTTTCTACTCTACATGTAGCCCTCACTTTAGTGAGAGGATGACCTTGCATCAAACTCACACTAAAGTAGACAATCAAAACATATGTATGCAACAATTATCAGATACTCAATCATACAATGCCAAAGACTTAAAGAAAGGTAAAAATAAAAAGGGTGGATCAAGCCTCAACTGTCTGACGTGATGTGGAACACACCTCAACTATTTATCCAAAAATGTTTACAAGTAGAACTCATTTCCCACTATGCAAACAACAACACATAGGCTAGTGAAACTCTGGTTTTCCACTAGGTGAGCCCCCAAGGGTGAAAAATGAGAGAATCTTATTAGGCTCTAATACCATACCAAAGCTATACCTCTAATAATTTCAATAAGGCACTACAAACAAAAATAAATTTTGAGCTTCATAAGGCTTAACAAGTTGTGTTATGCTTGGTGGCCATGAAAAAGGGTTCGAGATTCACAAGGTTAGCAAGAAACACTTATGAACAAAATGAAAATAGACATGTTCAAAGGGATTTTGCTTAGTTCATAAAAGGTCTCAATGTGGGGAACATCATGCCTAATGTCTCCAATAGAGGATGAGTCTAGGATAAAAGATTCACAACTTAGGTAATGCATCACATAGCATCACTGCTAAGAGGAAAGTCGTATGCCAAGAAAGGTCACACTCTTGGAGGATATCAAACCCATTGACATCACCAAGAAAAAGACACATCACAAGAAGTAAGAAGATCACTCAATGAAACATGAGAAATTTCAAAAATTTCAAAAATAATAATTCCATTGTATACCCCCACCTTAAAGAAATTGTTAAACACCAAGTTGTGAGAAATTACTTTAAAGTAGAAAATAATCAATACAAACAATAAAGGAGACATGAGTGTTTATTTGGAAAGCCCTATGCCAAGTCATATGTTTCCAAATGAAGCTGTCAGAAAAAAGAAGGGGCTTTCCCCCAAAATAAAATCCGAAAATACATAAGGGATCCATGGATTTGGGGTCAGTATGTCTTTGCTACAATGTCATTATAGAGCTCAGAAATGTCATCATTACCCAAATAATCATAGAATTGGAAGAACAACACATAGAGAGTGAAAACAAAGAAAATTTTTTTTGGATCAACATGGAAGAGACCTAAATGTCTCAATGTCTTGCATCATCCCCAAAAGGAAAACACAAGATAAATGAAAAGATAAAGGGTTTACGACATACAGAAGAATGTAGATAGAAATAGAGGAGTGATCAAGAGTTGTTAGCCTATCTAAATGATGCAAAACATAAAGCAAAAGAAGGAAAAGAACACTTAACACCTCAAGATAGGGCTACGTTGAAATCAAACAAAATAAAGATAAAGAAAGTATATTTTTACCTTGAAAGAGTTGATCTTTGGTTGGCCCTTGGATTGTTGATTTTGTGTGCTCCTTGATGGAAAAATATGATGCAAATGGATTCAAAATGAAGAGGATTTGATGTAGATTCAAATGATGAATGTGGGTAGTTTGATAAGTGAGAAAAATGGATGGAATGCAAGCTTGAAGATGGGAAACAATGGTGGATATGAGAACTTGATAGTAGAAGTTCAATGAGCTTAAATGTTGTTGAATGTGATAATGCATGTTATGAGAAATGAAGCTAAAAATCCTCTATTTTAGGGGAAAGGCCTCTAGGGAATTGAACGGTTGAGATTTTGCAAACATGGACAAGATGAAGGGTTGTGGTGAGTTTAGGACTCACAAGCCCTCACATCTTTCCATGTGGAGGATGAAGTGTCACAAGGATAAATGAGGTGGAGAGAGTAAAAGTGAGGTGGAGGTACTTACAAGTACCTTGGGATAAGGATGACAGTGACAAATGAGAGGACCATGAGAATGAGAGAAGTTGTTGGGATAATAAATGTGAATTTTAAATTCACATGATTGGGAGTATCTTGTGGATGAGACAAGGTTCCCAAAAAGGAAGCTGAGAAGTACCTTGGATAAGACAAGGTCCCCAAAAAGTAGGACTTTGACCCATGTGAGTGATGTGACTTTTCAATAATCACATGGGGAAGAGGAGAATCCTTGGAGGAATAAAGTGAATTTTAAATTCACATGGGGAAGACAAAAAGGAATTAAAAATTCGTTGGGGGATGGGGAGAGTTGACTAAGATGCTAATTGGATTAGCTGATCAGTGATTAGAAGACAATTAGTGGTTAATGAAGATTATAAGCCAACTTGCAAAAGTTGGAGGATGTGACATATCCTAATCAAGGATTAGAAATGTGTACATCTCTAATGATGAGATTAGAAGGTAGATTAGGATTTTAAAAAAAGTGATGGTAGATGTGACATGTGAGGAATTAAGTAAATGTATTATTTATTTAATTCTTTTGAGAAAAGGGGAATAAAAGCGAAAGGTATTTAATTATTAACTAAATACCTTAGGGATTTAGAAGAATTAAGTGTATTAATTAAATAATAGAAATATTATTTCATTAATACAAGTAAGAGGATATTTAGACAAAAAGAGATACATTTGGAGAAATGTAAGTGTCCAAATTTAGGTGTCTATATTTTTCCCCTCTTTGAGATGGTGCTATGAAGTAAGATCATTTCAAAGAATATTAAAACATATAACCCAAAAGAAGATGGTTAGATTGGGAAAGATGCCCCAGTCATTCAAATTAGTGACTAGGAAGAAAGATGATGGGAGTGAAGATGAAGATTAGGGATGGAGGATGCCCCCTCAAGAGGACATGTAGGTTCAAGAGAATATGGGTGTGCTCTCAAAATGGATGAGATGATGCAAAGTGATGGATAGAGAGGATGATAAGCAATAGGAGATAGATGAAGCACAAATGGATTTAAGGACAAATATGATGTTGCCCCAGTCAAGCTACAAGCTAAAATGGGCGAATGATGGATGGAGTGTTGTTTATGAGGGAATGATATATCTTGAAACAACACGAAGATAAGGATACATCCTGATGATGATGATGATGATCAAGATTTATTAGCCTATCTAAATGATGCAAAACAAAAAGAAAAAGAACCTAACACCTCAAGATAGGGATATGTTAACTCAAACAAAATAAAGATAGAGAAAACATATTTTTACCTTGTAAGAGTTGATCTTTGGTTGGCCCTTGGATTGTTTATTTTGTGTGCTCCTTGATGGAAAAATGTGATGCAAATAGATTCAAAATGATCTTGATAAAATGAAGATTGAAATCAGAGATGTGGGTATGTGAGAAGAACCAAATGGATGTAATAAAAGCTTGAAGCTTCAACAATGGTGGATGAGAGTAGTAGTTGAGAGTTGTGAAAGATTGAATGTGATAATTCCTAATATCCAAATGAAAGAGAAATCCTCTATATTTGGGGAAGAATTCTCTATATAATTCAATGGTTGAGATCTTGCAAACATGGGCAAGATGAAGGGTTGTGGTCAGTTGAGGACTCACAAGCCCTCACATCTTGTCATGTGGAGGATGAAGTGTCACAAGGACAAATGATGTGGAGGTACTTGCAAATACCTTGGGATAAGGATGATGGTGACAAGTGATAGGAATATGGGAATGAGAGAAGTTGTTGGGATAATAAATGTGAATTTTAAATTCACATGATTGGGAGATCTTAAGCATAAGACAAGGTTCTCAAAAAGGAAGCTGAGAAATATTTTGGATAAGATAAGGTCCCCAAAAATTAGGACTTTGACACGTGTGAGTGATGTGACTTTCCAATGATCACATGGGGAAGAGGAGAATCCTTGGAGGAATAAAAGTGAATTTTAAATTCACATGGGGAAGATAAAAAGGAATTAAAAATTCCTTGGGGGATGGGGAGAGTTGACCAAGGTACTGATTAGACTAGCTAATTAGTGGTTAGAAGACAATTAGTGGCTAATGAAGATTAGGATCCAACTTGCAAAAGTTGGAGGATGTGACACATCCTAATCAAGGATTAGACATGTGCACACCCCTAATTATGGGATTAGGAGGTGGATTAAGATTAAGAAAAGGTGATGGAGGATGTGACATGTGATTATTTATTTAATTCATTGAGGAAAAGGGGGATAAAGGGGTAAGGTATTTAATTATTAACTAAATACCTTAGGGATTTAGAAGAATTAAGGGTATTAATTAAATAATAGCAATGTTATTTAATTAATAGAAATAAGAGGTTATTTAGACGAAAAGGGACAAATTTGGACAAATGCAAGTGTCCAAATTTAGGTGTCTATATTTTTCCTATCTTTGAGATGGTGCTACAAAGTAGCATCATTTCAAAGAAGTTTAAAAAATAAGACCAAGAAGAAGATGGTTAGATTGGAAAAGATGCCCCAGTAATTCAAAGAAGTGACTAGGAAAAAAGATGATGGAGGTGAAGATGAAGATTAGGGATGAAGGATGCCCCCTCAAGAGGACATGTGGGTTCAAGAGAACACGAATGTGCTCTCAAAATCGATGAGATGGTGCAAGGGGGATATGAGGAAGGTGATGGAAAATTATGGATAAGAGAAGATGATAAGTGATATGAGATGGATGAAGTGCAAATGGATTCAAGGACAAAGATGATGTTGCCCCAGTCAAGCTACAAGCCAAAATGGGTTGATGATGGATGGAGTGTTATTGGTGAGGGATTGATATATCCCAAAACAACACAAAAGGATGGGGAAGAATACATCCCAATGATGATGAAAGTGTTTGTTGATGAGGGAAGGATACATCCTGATGATGATAATTGGAACAAGGCGTGTAGCAAGGCTAGAAACTCTCGTAGATGATTTGTGCTAGCTTGAATGGATAAGGATTGGATTGAGAGGTGAGATGGATGAAAAGATACTTAGAATAACCAATCTATATTATTCTAAGAAGATTGAAAATAGGATGAAATGATAAGGATTGATGAAAGATGGATGAGAAGAGATGGAGGATACATGCAATGTAATGGAATTAGAAAATGAAATGCAATCCTAATGTAATTTTTCATTTTTGGAGCACTGATTTTTTCTATAGCATAAGACACTAGGTGTCAGGGTATGTGAAACCAAGGAAGATTAGTGTCTAATGCATGAAACAAACACAACAGACAAGAAGACTATTCCAACACCCCAAAGTCATGAATACCTTGGGTGGTCTAGGCATTGGAATAACCACAAGTGCAAGAGGAATTCCCAGCATAACACAAGACCACGGGAGTCTTGGTGGGTACTACATAGGACAACCAAGAAGACAACAACAAAGAAAAGATTGAGATATGCCCCTATGTTTACTAGTCAAAACACACCATAATATGATGGATCATGGAAACCATGACAAGTGATGATAGTGAGCTCAATTCATAAACAAAGTCCAAAAGCATCAAAAGATCACAATAAATTTCAAATTTCCTTTGCCATAGGATCAAGAGGGTGGATGGGATTGATGAGGTCTATTAGGAAGGATGTATCCTATTGAGACCAAAGATGGATGCTAAAATAAAAGATCAAAATGATACAAGATATTCAAAACTGATTGGATCTCATGATACAAGTGGATCTTGTTTGTTAAGAACTAGCTAGACAAGGGCATAGCTTGATGACACGACACAAGACAGACAAGACATGAGACTGACACACCCTAAAGACCTAGGGGCTCAAGGACCGACCAAATATTAGCCTTTCCTACATGAAAGCGCAGAACCCTCATTTTTCGATAAAAGGCTGACGACTGACCATGGATAAAAGTAGAAAGAGGATGATGGAGACCTTGATGGATGACAGGACTAGATGAAAAAAAGCAAAGCAAAGCCCTGGGGGCAGATCAAAAGATCAACCTTTCCTATGTGAAAGTGCAGGGCCAACATAGTTTGACAAAAGACCAAAGACAAATGATGGATAAGGGATGATGAGATAACCCTGATAAGTGGATAAAATGAGGAAAACAATACTATGAGACAAGATAGGCCTGGTGGATAAGATAGGATGATAACGATCACACAAAGCTCAGGGATGGGATAGTTATCCAAATCAGCAAAAGATGAATTGGAAGAATGACAGGATGGAGAGATGAGGGATGAGAAATGATAGGAGATTGGAAAGATGTGTGAAAAAGGTGGGATTGATGACAATGAGACAAATGGAATTTGATTGCATGGAGAGTAGCTTATAGCTAGATATCGATGACAAGGGATTATGAGATGGGATGAGGATAGAAATAAATGGATAAAGAGATAAGGATGGGGAGATGAAAAGGATTGCTTGGATTGGTAAGGAGATAAATATGGGATGATAAGAATGGGGAGAGGAAGGGGATTGTTTATATGGATGGATAGGAAGATAAGGATGGGGAGATGGAAGGGATTGTTATGCTAGATAAAGGATGTCTCGAAGGACTATGTCACAAAGGTGGTAGATTCCCCCACTCTAGATATGTCATGTATGATGAGGCATGAGGGATAAAAGATAGAAGGATATTCCAATAAAGGAGTGAGATGGATATGAATAGGATGCATGGATAAGGAAGAGAGATTGATGGTAGCATGATGAGAGATCAAGGAAGGTAGATGGATGTGGATAAGGATTAGAATAGGGTATGGGTGAGGGGAATGTATGCCAAGAGGTGTCCAAAGCATGTATATATGTATTCACCTATCTATATCAAGATCACAAGGAGGATGGAAGGATTGGGATAAATGAGATATGATAGGTAGAATGTGGAAGATAAGTAGGATGGAGGAAATGGGTAAAAGGGATGTAGTTGCCCCCAAGTGTAGAAGTAAGCTAGATGGGGGGATTTACACATGATGCCTATTTTCCAAGTTTTTATCATGGTACGTATCCAAGGTGCTTGTTTTCCAAGTTTTCACCATTGGAAAAATTATTTCTCTTTACTTTTTTTTCTTTTCTTTTTTACTTTTTTTTTTTTTTTTTTTTAGATAAAATGCGAATGGAGATGGATAAGGGGATTTATAAGAAATGTGATGAGGATATGGATGAAGGAATCAAGCATCCAATTCCATATGAGGTAAGAAGAGCCTATGTTTGAAGTGACTATTTGATGTTGGTGCAACCTTATTAGGATAAATGGATTATGCAAGAGAATGGATTAAAGGGATTTGATGTGGGAGATATGTGGGATATTGGATGGGATGTTGGAAAGTGTATGGATGGAATGATGGAGTGGAGGTGTGATGGGGAAATGGTTTTAGGACCAACATTGGCATATATGGTGGTGGATGTGAAAGGATAGGAGGATTAATGGATGAATGATGTGGAGATAATGGAGGAGATGGGATAGTGAATTTTGAGACATAAGGACCCAAAAAATATTTAGGAGATGGTGGATGAGAATGTGTAGCTTTGGGACTAGCAACGTTGGATGTTGTTACAAATTTTTCATTTGAAGCCATTGTATTTTTTTCTTTGGGATCCCCATGATTTTAATTTTTTCTTTGGTGGGCCTTTGCGGCCCACGTACTTGATTTGGATTTTGGATTTGATTTTATTTTCTTCAACATGTCTTTTATAGGGGAAATGAGGAGCTTTAGATTCATGTGGATGTTTATATTTATGCATTTTTACTTTAGCATCCAAAGTGCTTTTAACCAAAATGGGAGGGGTGTGAGGAGATGGATGATGTGGAGTGATGGAGGTTGGATTTTGAGGATTATGTGTGGATGGAGGATGTGCAGGTACATGCCTTTGTTGATCTTAATTAGGGAATATGAGAGTGGGATGTCTATGATGGGTGACATGGATAGGTGATTGATGGATAAAAGGGTGAATAGGATGAGATGAAGGAGGTGATTTTGGGATATAAGGGCCCAAAATAGACTTGGTGGATGGAGGATGTGTGATGGGTGATGGAGGAACATAAGGACCCAAAATGGATGGAGTAGATGAAGGATGGGATATGGTGGATGGAGGGATGTAAGGACCTAAAATGGATGGAGCAGATGGAGGAATATGGATGGTTTTTTGGAGCCAATATGATGGAGGAGGGGGGATGGCAGCAAATGATTTGGTGGAGCAATGGGAAGAGCCTATATTTATTTTGAAAGAGACTCGTTGAGGACATATAGAGATTGTACCCAAATTTTTGGATTGCAGTGAGTCTTGAGAGATATGTCCAAGACCTTGCGTATAGGATTGTTCTTTGACCTGGATGGGCTCTAAAATACCTTGCTCATGAAGGCCTAAACCTTTTCCTTGATAGTTCATGTTCTTGATCATTCGATCCATGATAGGATTTTTTTATTCTGGAAGAATGATGTGAGTCCATTATTGATGGGGTCATTGTAATCCTCATCATTTAATTTATCAATCTAAGGTGGTGTCCATGGCTATATGCAAGAAAGAAAGTAGAAAACTTGCTTGACAGTCTATTCTACTTGCAAAAATAAATCCTATTTGCATGAAAGGAAACTAATCTAAGAAACACTTAAGGGAACTAATTTAAGGAACAATTGCAAGAATTGAAAAGGATAAACTACTTCACAATTGCTGGAAATGAAAATATTTTTTGGATTCAAATTTAATCTACAAATTTGAAATTACATTGTTGGAAAATGAAACTAGATCTATCCTATTTCCTTAGGTTGAAACAATCCTTTATAATCCCCTCTTTTTGATCAAATTATTACATTGTATTTATAGAATTCATATTCTATATCTATCCAGCCAATCCACTAAGAATTTGGATTTGATCCTATTTTTGAGGGGTCGTTTACAAAACTTTAAGAAAATTGAAGTTGTCCTCCATCACGCCACTTTTGTCTCAGTCATTTTATGATGCATATTGCTCCTTCCCTGCTATGAATCATGCCAAATTCTCAAAAAAAAAATTAGACCTTCAAATCTAGTTTTCATATCATTTTGAATTTTTGAATTTTTTTGAGAAACGAGGGAGATATCGTTGTTTTACTGAGACTGCATTTTTGACAATTTTTGAATGCCTAATTTTTAGGAAGTCTTCAAGTGTTGAATGTGAGTGAAGGAATTATTCTTCACTTCAGTCAACCAAATCATTGATTCTTAGCATGAATAACATGTTATAATCATGAAACAACATTTGAGTTATGTGGTAACTTGAGTTATCTTTGGTGGAAGAAGGAAGCATGAAATTTAATAACTGTGAGAGATCTTTGAACTCAACATGAAACAAATAATCATCCCATTAATTTAGGAATGAATGATGCTCCATGATTTTGCATGAATGTATGAGTTTTTTGGGATATTCTCTATCTTCTCATTATTTCTTCAAAGCCTTCTAAAGTTTTCAGGATTTAACTGCCTCAAGTGTGTAGAGCTCTCTACTACAAGTGTCTATGAAGATTCTTCTTACCATGAGTTATTTAATAACTCATTAATTTGCATTATATCATTTTAAACACTTCATGGATACATATTAGAGGAAATTTGGATCACATTTAATTACTAAAAATAAATCAAACATTTATTTTATATTCTACTTTAAACAAGCTAAAGAAATTTCAATCATTACTCAAATCCACTTTAACACTAATGTATTAAGAAGAAATAGATGATTTTCTTTGATAAAATATGAGATAATTTATGGTCTCATCATTTCCCCCACACCTAAAATGTTTTAGGTCCCTCTACAACTCATAATGAGCTTTCAAATTTAATAAATTCATCATTTTTTAGTAGTTCCTCCGAGTAGCTCCTAAGAGCTCCTGAAGAGCTCCTGAAGCTCATGAAGGCTCCTGAAGGCTCATGAGAAGCTCCAGAATAGTTCCAAAATAGCTCTAGATAGGTTCAAATTGCTCCTTAAATATTAGAACTACTTTTAGATTTGTTTCTTCTTCTTTTGAGTGGATTGAGTAAAATGAAAGAACTTTAAGTTGAATAAGAGTAAAATAATAAAGTAAATACCTGATTTTATCTTAGTTTTCCATGCAACCATCATGCATGAGTTGTAGTTCACTTTCTCCATATTGCATGTAAAGAATTTCTTCAACTTTTGAGAGCTGCAACCTAATTTTTTACATTGAATACCAACTCAAATTGCTTCATCATTATTTTTCTGCACTAACCAGTCATCCATAATGCCAAAATATCTTCCACAAGTTTTTAGAGCAGCAACTTGCATAGAAAATTACATGCTTACAACCTAAGAGAAGAGGAAAATATCATGTTCAAAGCACTTATTTGCAAAAAAAAAACCTACCCTAACCTACTCTACTTAATAATGTAGAGAGGTTACACATAACCATTAACTGGTTCTGAAAAATATCTTCCCTTTCTCAAAGTATGTTTCTATGTGTTGAATTTTCTGAGTAAAGAGAATGAAAAGAAGATGACAAAAATTTTGAAACTCAATGCTTCACCTTCCTTTTTAGTGGAAACTTTCTTCACGATTTTTTATTCTAGGAAATACATTGGCTAATTGGAGAGATCTTGCAATCCTTCCTTCTAATATGTTGCATGCATGATTGGAAACAACTCCTTGTTCTTCAAATCTCTGATTGGGCAGCCCTCCTTTGACTTCAAAAATCTAATTGGGTAGCCATTCTTGGATTTTGAAGGTCTCCAAATAAGTCTCTTCCTTGCAAGCTTTTGTAATGAAGATAAGATCTCTTCATTGTATTATGCACCTCTTGCAAGCAATAATCCATCAATTCTTTCCTTGAAGAAATATCCTTTGCTAGGATTTGGAGTGATGGTCCTCCAACTAAGGATATTTTGAAGTAGATAAGGAGGTTTCTCTTTAGAGCTGGTATTTTGGGGGGGGTTTGAGAGACAAATCTTTCTTGAGGAACTTCTAAATCTAAAAGGATTTCAAACTAATTTACTCCCTTCCCCAATGACACCTTTCCCTAGTAGCAGCTCCAAAAATAATGGGTTCATTATAATCCTCATCATTTAATTTATCAATCCAAGGCGGTGTCTATGGCTATATGTAAGATAGAAAGTAGAAAACTTGTTTGACAGTCTATTCTACTTGCAAAAATAAATCCTATTTGCATGAAAGGAAACTAATCTAAGAAACACTTAAGGGAACTAATTTGAGGAACAATTGCAAGAATTGAAAATGATAAAATACTACACAATTGCTAGAAATGAAAAGCTTTCTTGGATTCAAATTTGATCTACAAATCTGGAATTACATTGTCGGAAAATGAAACTAGATCTATCCTATTTCCTTAGGCTGAAACAAACCTTTCTAATCCCCTCCTTTTGATCAAATGATTACATTGTATTTATACAATTCATATTTTATATCTATCCATCCAATCCACTAATAATGTGGATCCAAGATCCTATTTTTGAGGGGTCGTTTACAAAATTTTAAGAAAACTGAAGTTGTTATCCTCCATCATGCCACTTTTGTCTCAGTAATTTTCTGACGCATACTATTCCTTCCCTACTATGAATCACGCCAAATTCTCAAATGGTTTTTAGATCTTCAAATCTAGTTTCCAGATCATTTTAATTTTTGAATTTTGTTGAGAAACAAGGGAGATATCATTGTTTTACTGAGACTACATTTATGACAATTTTTGAATGCCTGATTTTTAGGAAGTCTTCAAGTGCTAAATGTGAATGAAGGAATTATTCTTCAATTCAGTCGACCAAATCATTGATTCTTAGCATGAATAACATGCTATAATCATGCAACAACATTTTAATTATGTGGTAACTTGAGTTATCTTTGGTGGAAGAAGGAAGCATGAAATTCAATAACTATGAGAGATTTTTGAACTCAACTATGTAGAGCTCTCTGCTGCAAGTGTCTATGAAGCTTCTTCTTACCATGACTTATTTAATAACTCACTTATTTGAATTATATCATTTTAAAAACTTCATGGAGACATATTAGAGGCAATTTGGATCACATTTAATTACTAAAAATAAATCAAACATTTACTTTATATTCTACTTTAAACAAGCTAAAGAAATTTCAATCATTACTCAAATCCACTTTAACACTAATGCATTAAGAAGAAATAGATGATTTTCTTTGATAAAATATGAGACAATTTATGGTCTCATCAATTATTAGGCGGAGGATGATGGGTGGTATATATGCTTTTTTTTCTTCTACAAGGAGACCACCATGGAGAAATGTAAGGGTACCAAGGGGATATAAAAGTGATGTGGGGATAGTAGGTTTAGGCGATGATGAAGGATCATGAGATGGAGATGATGGGATAGAAACATCTTGATCGGGAGGAGTGAATGGTAAGGGATCAAGAAAGGAATTAGGTGATATTATAGGCTATGTATTTGTGGTAGCGGGTGAGAAGAGCTCATGCGATGGAGAGATTGGATCTTGAGTGTAAAGGGGATCATGGGATGGAATGGATGGGGGATTGTGATCTTGAGGTGGAATAGATAGGATGGTAGGATCTCAATCAGGAGAAGAGGATATGTTGGTATGATTTGGATCAAGCTCTTGGCATGAATCCTTGTGTATGGGAGGCATGATATCAGAGTGTCGAACAGACTCCTCAAGTGGGGTAGATGGAAGGATGGAGGATTCATGAGGTTCATGGGAATGGACTTTGGTGCTATTAGGAGTGGGAGTTGTGGATTGGATTTGATTTTCATTGATGGGTTTGATGGCTTCTAGAGTAGGAGATGGGGGTTCAATGGATTTAGTGATGGTTTCAATGGTGTCAATGGTTTGAGTGGTGCTAGGGGTGGTACCATCAACTATAGGTGTGGTACAAACAAGGATCGAGATTGCATGGTTCCACAACTTCAATGTGTGGAGTTGGGGATGTCTTCTTTGTCATGATTCCTTGGATAAATTTTGGGGTGAGAATGGTGCATACTCTAGGTTTAGATGGGGTGATGGGAATAGATGAAGGATTAGGGATTGGTGAAGGATTGGGATTATGGATTGGTGGACTAGGATTAGATGGGGGAATGGGATTGGATGTAGGGATAGGAGTAGGTGGAGGATTAAGATTAGATGGAGGGTTAAGGTAGGGATATTGGAATGGTGAATTAGGATAGGGGGACATGGATAGTGGATTAAGACAAGAGGATATGGTTGGTGAATTGTAGTAGGTATTGGGATGGTGGATTAGCATGGGAAGATTGAGATGGCAGATTGAGATAGGGAGACATGGATGACAAATTAGGATAAGATGATATGGATGTTGGATTAGGATAGGTTGGCAGGGTGTAGGATTAAGGTAAGAAAGTGTAAATGTAAGATAAGGATGGGAAGACTAGTAAAGAGGATTAGGATAGGGAACATGGATGGGGGATTGTAATAGGAGTATTGGGATGGCAGATTAGGATAAGAGGATGCAGGTGTTGGATAAGAGGATGATGTAGATGAAGGATATGATGAATATGTGGACAAGAAAGATACTGGATATCCCTTGTCAAAGGTAGCATAAGGAGCATGATTAGGCATGGATGAAGATATAATAGGATAGCTTGTAGGGGTGATTGGATTGTGGAAAGCGGTTGGGGAGATCTTACTAGAAATGATAACATCAAGGGGATCTATGTCATATACTTCTTGATCAACAATAATCTCATTATCATCATTGACATAATTAGGGTTTCCCTTGACTACTATTGGTGGAGGATAAGGATTCATGATGATGAAAGAATAAATAGGATGGATCAAAGATTTTGGATGGAAACAAACTAAAGCTCAAATCAGGATTTAGGTCAAGCTCAGATTGGGATTGGATTAAAGATCAAATTAGGATAATTGGATGATATGATAGGATTGATTCTAGCATTAGGATTTGATTACCAAAGGATGATCACAACACTAAATCTACTTTGAGATGGAAGTAGATTGATTGGTGATTGGATAGGGATGTGGTTGGATTGGATCAGATAAGATCAATTGATGAGACAATTGATGAGATGATTGATAAGATCAAATGATGAATCAGATAGGATGATGAAAGGGGATTCTAAACCACATTCAAAGATTACCCTAGGTGACTTAGGATGTTGATTGATTGGATTAAAAGATAAATAGATGATTGCAACACCAAATCCACCTTGAGATTGAAGGTGGATTGATTAGGTTGAATGATGATTGACTGACTCAGGATGGATGACAATCCTAAGCAGGTGTTGATGATGACGATCAAATTCAGACACCTAGGTCAATTTGGATAATAACCTGAAATGAAGTTTAGAGGATTTGGATCAAGAAAACGATGATGAGTACGTAAGGTAGAGATGCTTTCGGGTGATGAACAGATGATCTATAGATGAACTGATGGGCAAGGTCACCTAACTAAAGGGTAGGGTTACCTATGGAAGGTTAGGTTTGCCTATGGAAGGTCAAGTTCACCTATTGAAGGTTAGTTTCACCTATTGAAGGTCAGGTTCACCTATTAAAGGTCAAGTTCACCCATTGAAGGTCAGGTTCACCCATTAATGGTCAAGTTCACCCATTGAAGGTCAATTTCGCCCATTGATGGTCAAGTTGGCCCATTGATGGTCAAGTTCACCCATTGAAGATCAGGTTCACCCACTGATGGTTAGGTTCACCCATTGAAGGTCATATTTTCCCATTGATGGTCAAGTTTTCCTATTTATGGGCAGGTTTGCCTATGGAAGCTCAGGGTTGCCTATTGAAGGGCGGGTTTGCCTATGGAAGGTCAGGGTCACCTAATGAAGGGTAGGTTCAGCTATTAGCTAGGAAAGGTCACCTAGCTACTATCAGACCCTTGGAATAGGGGAGAAAATCCTTGGAACGGGTAGAAGGACTCACAGAATGAGGAAAATAGACTCTCGAAATGAGGAAACAAACTCTCAAAACAAGTAGACGAACTCTCAGAATGAGGAGATGGATGACCAAATCCAGGAAATGAATGATTTGATTGGGGAAATAGATGATAGGAATGGATGAAAAAATACTTGAAACAAGTAAACAATTGCTAAAAATGGGAGACTGACTCTCAGAACACGAAGACGAAAGCTCAAAATGGATGAACGATTGCTCAGAATGAGTGAATGGATGAAAAATTAATCAGAATGAGTAAACAATTGTTTAGAATAGATGAACGACTCTCAGAACGAGGAGATGGAGGCTCATAATGGATGAACAATTACTCAGAATGAGTAAACAAGTGCTCAAAATAGATGAACGACTCTCGGAACAAAGAGACGAATGTTTAGAATGGATGAACAAATACTCAGAATGAGTAAAAGAATGCTTGGAACAAATGAACAAATTTTGGAACAAGAAGACAAAGGTTTAAAATGGATGAATGAGTACTCTGAATGAGTAAGTGAGTGCTCAGAATAGATGAATGACTCTCAGAATGAGTAAACAGATGATTGGAATGGATGAATGACTACTCGAAACAAGTAAATGATTGCTTAGAATGGGAGACTGACTCTCAGAACGAGGAGATGAAATATCATAATGGATGAATGATTACTTGGAATGAGTGAAAGGATGATCATAATGGATGAATGGCTACTCGAAATGAGTAAACGATTACTTGGGATGGATGAACGACTCTTAGAACAAGGAGATGGAGGCTCAAAATAGATGAACAAGTACTAGAAATGAGGAAATGAATGATCAAAATTGATGAATGACTCTTAGAACGAGGAGATGGAGGTTCAAAATAGATGAATGATTACTTAGAATGAGAGAATGAATGATCAAAATAAGGAAACAACTGCTCGAAATGAGTAAGCGGACTCTTGGAATGAGGGAAGGAATGATCGAAATGGATGAAAGAATGCTTGGATGGGGAGACTGACTCTCGAAATGGATGAAAGGATGCTCGTAATAAGAAGGGTGCTCAAAATGAGGTGAATGATACTTGAAACGGGGAAGCAGGTGCTCGGAACGACTGAACGGAGGGAAACATTAGCTATTTGGAGGGAAACTTCACCCAAGTTAGGGCAGGTTCACCCAAGTATAGGGCAGGTTCACCCAAGTAGAGGGAAGGTTCTCCCAAGTAAGGTCAATGTCACCTATTCAATGAAAGGTGGGACATGGATGCTTGGAACGGGTAAATGGGTGCTCGGATCAAGGAGATGAATGCTTGGATCAAGGGGACAAGTGCTCAAAATAGGGAACAGATGCTCAGAATGAGGAGACAGATGCTCAAAATGAGGAGATGGATGGTCAGACTAAGGAAACAGGTGTTTAGGACAGGAAAACGGGTGTTGGGAATGACTGAATGATAGATGAAAATGGATATTTGGTGGGAAAGTTCACCCAAGTTAGGGCAGGTTCGCCCACTCTAGGGCAGGTTCGTCCAAGTTAGGGTAGGTTCGCCCAAGTAAGGGCAGGTTCGCCCAACCTAGGAAATTGGTTGTTTTGATAGATGTTTGACTGACAGAGGGAAGAGTCACCCTTGTTAAGGGTAGGTTTGCCCCTCTACAGGGCTAGTTCACCCCTTTGTGGGGCAGGTTCACCTATTCAGTGAAAAGTTAGACAATTTTGATAGAAATAGGCTAAAAAATGACTGAGACAGGGGGAAAGTCTGCCCCTATTGAGGGTAGGTTCACCCCTCTGCAATAGACCTAGACTTGACTTAGGTGAAAATAGCTATGGCAAGGACCAAAAACATAGCAAACAACAAGAAAAAGATAAGGCTGACTTGACTAAATAGGAATTCACTAGTTTCACACGAAGAAGACAGTTCAAGCAGCACGATCCTAAGATTAGTAAGAGAGTATGGCCAACATGATCCTCTAACTAGGTTGAACAAGGCAACTAGGGAGTCCTTGATATACACTTGGTATGTGAGGCACAACCATGAACACTAGCCCATCATAGGCGTGAGTTAGGAACCCCAAAGAGGTACTGAAAACTCAGACCAACTCTTCATGTCTATCTAGGTATCACCCTAGCTTCGACGCTCGACCATACATGATGTGACTAGATTGAGGTACAAATTTCACTCTCCCCCTTTGTATACCCCACCAATATGCATGGTTGGGATCGTCCCTTGGGGTGATAAAATTCCCAAGCAGGTCTCGCTAAAAGAGAACACTAACCGTTTTCGGCTACTCCCCAAGCTCACACAAAGTGCAAGTGGAAAGCATGAACAAAATAGTTCCCCCTTGGGTGAGACAAAATACTTGCAAACATGGAAAAAAATAAGTTGCTTCCCCCTAATTAGATCTATGTGCCTAGATTAATAAGGAAAAGTGATAAATGAACTAAACTAACACTGCCAAAATGATCGTTCTGCAAGAAAAGTGTTAGTATTCTGATCTTTGTTCTTCGAAAGCATGAGAAAAGATGAAAAAATGTTAGGAAAAAAATTCACACACTCACCAATAGACAATGTTATGGGGTTAGTGCCTCAAAATGATGAAAAATAGAAGTTGGAAACAAAGTTTGAAGCATTGTTTCAGCTCACAAACAACTCTATCTAGGCAAGTTTTCCCTTGTCTGGGGAAAGTTCGCCCCTCTATAGGGTAGGTTCGCCCCTCTATAGGGTAGGTTCTCCCCTCTATAGGGTAGGTTCTCCCCTCCCTAGGGAAGGTTCGCCCAACTGGAAAATTGGAGTCAAATGTTGTCTGGTTCTTAGATGGGCAATTTTGCAGGGCAGAATCACCCTTGTTGAGGGCAAGTTCACCCAAGTTGGGCAGGTTCACCCCTCTGTAGGGAAGGTTTTCCCCTCTGTGGGTCAGGTTCGCCCAAAAGTGGGCAGGGTCACCTCTGTGCAACCTAAACCTACAAAATCTCAAAAAATAGAAAATGTGAAAGAAAGGGACCCATTTGTGGATCCCACTAGGCATGCCATAAATGTGATCAAGAGTTGTTAACCTATCTAAATGATGTATAATAGAAAGAAAAAGAAGGAAAATAACACTTAACACCTCAAGATAGGGCTACGTTGAACTCAAATAGAATAAATATAAAGAAAGCATATTTTTACCTTGCAAGAGTTGATCTTTGGTTGGCCCTTGGATTGTTGATTTTGTGTGCTCCTTGATGGAAAAATGTGATGCAAATGGATTCAAAATGAAGAGGATTTGATGTAGATTCAAATGATGAATGTGGGTAGTTTGATAAGTGAGCAAAATGGATGGAATGCAAGCTTGAAGATGGGAAAAAATGGTGGATATGAGAACTTGATAGTAGAATTTGAATGAGCTTGAATGTTGTTGAATGTGATAATGCATGTTATGAGAAATGAAGCCAAGAATCCTCTATTTTAGGGGAAAGGCCTCTAGGGAATTGAATGGTTGAGATTTTTCCAACATGGGAAAGATGAAGGGCTATGGTGAGTTGAGGACTCACAAGCCCTCACATTTTAACATGTAGAGGATGAAGTGTCACAAGGAAAAATGAGGTGGAGAGAGTACAAGTGAGGTGGAGGTACTTTCAAGTACCTTGGGATAAGGATGATGGTGACAAGTGAGAGGACCATGGGAATGAGAGAAGTTTTTGGGATAATAAATGTGAATTTTAAATTCACATGATTGGGAGTGTGGATAAGACAAGGTTCCCAAAAAGGAAGATGAGAAGTACCTTGGATAAGACAAGGTCCCCAAAAAGTAGGACTTTGACCCATGTGAGTGATGTGACTTTTCAATGATCACATGGGGAAGAGGAGAATCCTTGGAGGAATAAAAGTGAATTTTAAAATTCACATGGAGAAGACAAAAAGGAATTAAAAATTTGTTGGGGGATGGGGAGAGTTGACTAAGATGCTGATTGGATTAGTTGATCAATGATTGGAAGACAGATAGTGGTTAATGAAGATTAGAAGCCAACTTGCAAAAGTTGGAGGATGTGACAAATCTTAATCAAGGATTAGAAATGTGTACATCTCTAATGATGAGATTAGAAGGTAGATTAGGATTAAGAAAAAAGTGATGGAGGACATGACATGTGAAGAATTAAAGAAATGTATTATTTATTGAATTCTTTTGAGGAAAAGGGGAATAAAGGGTAAGGTATTTAATTATTAACTAAATACCTTAGGGATTTAGAAGAATTAAGGGTATTAATTAAATAATAGAAATATTACTTAATTAATGCAAGTAAGAGGATATTTAGATGAAAAGGGACAAATTTGGACAAATGTAAGTGTCCAAAACTAGGTGTCTACAAGAGGAATGAACACAAAGATACATCAAATAGAACAGTACAGTGGATCACGTTATGCAATGCAATCACACAATAAAAATAAAGACAAGACTAGTAAAACACATGTGATTCAACCTATAGCAGGTCATATGCATCTCAATCTTGTTCAGTATATGTGGAAGGCAGACAAAATCCAAAGGGACAACATCAAGTTCCAAACTAGGAAAAGCACCAAGTTCAACACTCTCTTTAAGAGGATCATCATTTAAGTTCACGGAAGAGGAAAACAATAAATTTAACTTTTTATGCACTTCCTCATCAATTTTAGCAGTTTCATTTTCATCATCCAAGTTAATAACAATAAGAGGTCTAATGATAATATCCATAGAAGTTGTTGTTACATTGTAGAAAAGGTGAAGAATTATCATGCATTGCTTGAGACAAATTTGGATTTTTATTTTCTATTTTCTTATTTTCTTCTTTTGTTTGCAATAAATGAGAAATAGCATGATGTCTATGCCTAGGCTCTCTAGCATTTTAGTTCCTTTTCATTCAATTTTTGAGTTGTGATTGTGTAGGAGCAGGTTTATTAACCATAGGTTTCTTTTCTTCCCTTAAGGGAGGAATGGAAGGAACAATGGAAGGTTGTTCAACCACTTTCTCTTTGACTTTATAAACTTGTTTGATTTTAGGATGCACAACAGGACTTATTTGGTTATCTCATGGTCTCTTATAGGAAATAGGTGAAGCACCTGTCATAGGCTAGTCTGGGTTACTTGGAAGGTATTTTTTTTCATTCATGGTTTGAGAAATATTAGTAAGGGATAACTTGATATGCACTTTTCCTTACATTTTTGGTATGATTTGAAAAATAATTCTTCACTGGTTCTAATAGGTTCCATATGTTTAGGCCAAAAGAAATCAAATAAGACATTCCCATGGGAAGACACAAGATTAAAGCCACTATGATGCATAGTAAAGATCTCATTTCCAAATGGAAACTTTAAACATTTATGCACACTTGATAGGACGAAATTCATGGAGTGAAGCCATAGGTAGCCTAGCTTCACACAGAATTGGTCTGACAACGCAATGATGAAAAATTAGACACTAAATTGTTTTGGTCTAACTTTTAAAGGAATATTTATCAAACCTATCGTAGGGCAAGAAAAACCATTATGTGTTTTGATCCATGCTTTCGGTTTTTCTTAAGTATCTTGATAAATATAATGCACAAAGAAGAATTCTTTAGTGGTCACATTCTGTACACAAACGGGATCAATTAATATCCCATTAGTAGACTTTCCATTGATTCTTCCAACTATGTAAAGAGGATCATCAGGTGCATTTTTTACTATGTCATTTTATGAGAAAGCAATGTCAAGGAGCATATCGGTTTGGCCCTTACAAGTTTTAACTTCAATAAATCCAACCATAGATTTCATAGAGTTTTCCTCATTGTCTTTCATGTTATCATCATCTGTGTCAACATTCATCAAATCATTTTGTTGACTTCTCTTTTGTGCTATTTGCCCTTGATGTTAAAACTGATTGATTATGGCTTTGGCATATTCAGTGATTATCTTGTGGTACTGATTGTTGGATTCATGTGCAAAGGCTTTATATATGTTCAGTAGAGTTATTATTTCATACAGGTTGGATCAGTTTGGTGGATCAGTTTGTACATGTTTTCATGTGGTTGGCATATGACTTGGCAATCATGGCTTCATGGATATTTGAGTTTCAAGCATCTACAATTTTCCCATTCATACGGTCATATGTTGAATGGTTTCATTATTTTTACATGCTAATAGCAGCTACAGGTTTGGTGCATGATATACTTCACAAAGGCAATTCTCTAACATTTGCACTTTGATGATTTACATGATGACATTCACAAATAAGAGACAATGGAATATAGAATGGTTTGTTCATTTTTTTAGCAAAATATGCTATATTTGATGACTTTATGTTATAATCATTCTTGGATTTGTTTTGGTATAATTAGGCTCTTCAAAAGTGATTTTGTCTACATTGTAATACTCCCCAAGTCTTAGTCGAGCATACTATATTTGAATGGTTACAATGTTGGTTTCATCGACCATATTACACCGAGCATACTATGTGTCAGGCTTCACTTTAAATTACACCGAGCTTACTTGATGCATCAATTTTTTTTTATTGTTTTCATTGATTATACTTTACAAAGTATATTTTGCTTATCATGTTACTTGTATCGGCCAAATCACAAGGAAGTTAATTTAACTTCAAGCGACAATAACATTAGTTATTATGTGTGTTGATAGCTATCATTATGTTTTGTTAATAATTTTGTTAGATCTCAAGTGATTATTAAGTCCTCTCAGACTTCAAACATTATCATAAAGTAAAAATACATTCAATAGTCTTTGCAAAGGAGTTAGGGAAAATTCATTATGTTTGTTTTTTATTTGAAGAAGCAACACAACGCCGCCATGGAGGATATGAGGTTATAGTTTGAAGCTAGTTTTCAAGCTTGTTTGTGTGCTAGAAATATGATGAGCTTTAGTAAGACCGTTATGAAGGTTTTACATAGTTAGTTGGTAATGTTTTAGCTGTTATGACAGGTATTTGGTTTTCAATCTGGAAAATCTTGCATCAGTTTTAAGCAATTGATTTTATGGTTAAGAAACTTGTTGAAGACTAGTTTCAGTTTCCATTAACCCAAGTTTATACTCAAGGGTTTCATTATTACAGTTGCATTCTTCAAAATTTCATTGGTTATTACTAAAACCCATTATGGGTATCATGATTTAACTACATTATTTACCAGTTTATCAAAACCCTGGTTATTGTGGATACGGTTTTTTGAGAAAGATAATTGTTTTATGTTCATTGTATAAATATATGGCTCAAAGCCATGACTCAAAAAGAGAAGAGAAGATAGGAGAAGAGAAGATGAGAGAAGACAAGAGAATACAAGACAAGACAAGACAAGACAAGACAAGACAAGACAAGACAAGACAAGAGGAGAAAAGAGGGTTTATTACTGTGATATCATTTTGTATTTAAAAGAGAAAAGAGGGTTTATATTGTATATGTCTCTGGTTGTATTACAGAGATTACATTGAGTTTTTCAGTGAGAGTATTTGTATTTTCATATGCAAATACATTTTGTAGTGGGCATTATTGAAAATATTATTCTTGCATCCTATTGTGATTTTGTGACTGCAAATAATCAGTGCAGTTATAAGGTCCCAACAAGTTACATTATCATGAGATTTTGTTTCAAAAAGAAGTTGGTGCTTCTAACTTGAAGTGGGTGCTTCAGTTTTTTATTGGAGTTGGCGCTCTACATTGTTATTAGAGTTAGTGCTCCACATTGTTACTAAGTTGGTGCTCTGAAAAACATTGTAATAATTTTGGAATTAAGCCTGTAAGGCATTTTGGAGTGGTTTTTCTACCCCAAGAGGGTTTTCCACTTAGAAAATTTATGTGTCTCTCTTTTGTGTGGTTTTTGCCTATCTTGCATAATCTTTCTTTCAGTCATTTATGCTGAGTTGGTTCATGCAATGCTCTGATACTTGATCATTGTTCAAATTTTCCTAAAAGTTCAAGGTTCAATTGTTAATGAGAAAAGTTTGAATGTTAAATTATGTCATCAAAAGTTTGTTCATTCAGTATTATATGAACAATATACACCATGCTTTAACATAAGTTGTTAGGTATTCATGTTGTATTTGATTAAGTCATTATTCCAAGCATTCAAAGTTCAATTTTTACATTGCATATATAAAGTCACATTTTGTACAAGATCAAAAAGAGTTTAAATCACATTTCACGTCATAAAAAGTTTTAAAATATATTACTCTAATTCACCCCCCCTCTCAGAGTAATTCCACTTCCAACACATTCTTTGTTTCACTAGCTTTGACAAAGGAAATGTTGTGATTAGGAATAGGATTAGTAAATATTTTCAAAAAAAAATTAGGAGCTATAGACTTATTACCTTGATCATTAACCCCACCAATTTGAATATGATTAGAATCAATGAGGTCTTGCACAATATGTTTAAGATGCTTACAATATTTTGTATCATGTCCATTTTTTCGGTGAAAATGACAATAGGAATTTGGTCTATAGTTTGAAGGTAAAGGTTTTGTAGGATCAGGAGCTCCAATACGAGGTAAGGAAATCAAATTCTTGTTTAAGAGCTGCAACATGGTATTTTGAAGGGTATCAGGTAGGGGTATCAATTATCTCTTTCTATCCCCAAAGGCATAAGGATTTGTCATCTTTATAGCAGCCACTTGGGTATTACCATGTTGAGTTGTTTGAGGGGGATTAAGTTGTAAAAAGCCCTTATTTTGTTTCTTGAAAGGTTGGCATTTGGTTTGAGGTGTGGATGCAAATTTTTTAGGATGGTTAGAGGGAGTTTTCACTTCATGAATACTAACCAAATTTTGGTAATCACAAAGGGCGGTATACAACTATGTAATGGAGGGAAATTTCAACATCTCTAGTTTAGCTTGGATTTTTTTTGTAATTTTTTAATAAACACTCTTTGAAGGTTGACATCAAGAATCTTAATGTTTATTTGTGAGTAAAGCATTTGAGATCACATTATAAAATCAATGACCTTTTCATCCTCCTTTTGTTTGCATGCCATTAAATCTGCTAGGGTCATCTTAGGACCCATATGTATTTGGAAATGGTTGTAGAAAGCATCAATAAGTTCATTGAATGAATGTATTGAGTTATTCTATAAAGATAAAAACCACTCTAAAGCAGTATCTTTCAAGGATCTAGAGAAGAGTTTAGCCAAGAGTTTATCCTCAAAAATGAAGTCACTACATAAGGTTGTGTATGCAGAAACATGGCTAACAAGATCTCCTTTCCCACCATATTTCTCAAACCTAGGAACCTTTATACCTTGTGGCATTTGCATTCTCAATATTTCCAAGGATAATGGGCTGGTTTTGTTGTATGGTGAAGGTTGGCCATTGTTGATTTGGTCTAGTGTGGCAATTTATTGTTGGAGGGATGAGACAGTTTGCAAAAGTGTATTAAGGATTGGATCATTGTTGGTGTTGTGTATGTATGTGGAGGGCAAGTGGATTGTAATTTTATGAGGGGAGATGGATAAAGAGATATGAGATTTGAATGCACAAAGCTAGAGGGATTCCCAATGGAAATACCTAAGGAAGTATTGACATTTCTATTAGGTTGTATGGTTGTAGTAACATGGGGATTAGTGTAGGTAGGAATAGAGGTAAGGGTTGTGAGAGGAGAAATTAGATTTCCACCTTGACTTTGAGTATACCCCAAATATTGAGCACAACTAGTCAATGTAGGAGCAGGCTTATCAAAAATATTAGCTATACTTTGCATAATCTATATTCCATGTTCGTTTTTAAGCATACTTCTCATGTTATCTAAAGTAGGAATTGCACTACTAGCAATATTTTCAAAAGTCACAAAGTTTTACAATTTCTCTATTTCTTCATCCATCCTTCTTATGTTCTCTTGTGAGACATTGGTAACCATTATTTCAATGTCATTCATATTAGTTGTGGGTGGGAAAGTCATGGGAAATGATGTGTTAAGGATATGATCCATCGTGGATTGACTAGTGTCAACGCTATGAGTGAAAGAGTTAGAAGACCCAAGATCCACGATGAATGGTCTATCATAGGATGACATTAGTCTCAAACTACATCTCACGACAGTATTGGCAATAGGACACGAAGTTGTGAAGCTCATACAAGTTTCACAAACCCAAGGTGCACCCAAAATGGATAATAGAAAAAATGTAATCAAATACCCTAGAATATAAAGTGCAATGCAAATATGTCAAAGAAAATTTCAAATTCTAAACAAGATAATTTTCTAATTATGCTATACAAAAACCTAAAAAATGATGTCTTTTTTATGCAATTTTGAATTCACACAATGCACTGAATTTATCAAATGAAGCTTTGATGAGGGATACACCACCTAAAACCCACACAAAACACAACAATAGATACCAACACAAAAGATGCAAGATAGAAAATAACTCACTTTCAATTATTTTCAAAAAATGAAATTACATATTCATAAATTATAATGCAACAGCCTCATGGGCTTGCTTCATTACAACAAAATCAACTCTCAAAGAAAATCTATTATCTAGAGCCATAATTTGCACTAATAGAGCCACCTTCTACAACCCCCACTTAACCCTTTTTATTTTACCCAGTAACCACCCTAGAGTGTTCTAGAAAGTGTAACTTTCCCTTTTGTTTTGGTGCCAAAAGTCTCGTTGTTTGATTTCTTGCCTAGGAATATATTTTAATGAAATTTACTTTTTAGTGGGGAAACTTCTCAGGGCCATAAATTTTGATCCAACCGTCATATTTTCAATTGTAATATATCATTGGAAATCTTGTGAAGAGATCTACATCAATCTTTTGCCAAATCTAAAAGATCAAAGATTTTGCACCCTATTTTGAGGCTTCGAAAGGCCTCAATTTTTAGCTTTAAACTTCATTAGAGAAATTCCTCATGATGAAAATTTAATATCTTCCAAATGGTACAGGATTTTGAGATGATTCTTTCACCAAAAATATTATTTCCCAATTTCACTCCTTGTGGTCATTTTTTGTGTCCATACAACCCAAATAGGCCGACTTAATAAAAATAGTTGGTGACTATTTTTGGTTTCAAAATTCTAACTATCCCAAAGACTGCATGAGTCGTCATGGGCCCCAAGACAACTAAGGAAACTACAAACAAATGAAAATACAATATTTTGAGTGATGCAAGATTATCCTTACACCACTGGATGCTCCTACATCAAGCTTAATATGAGCAATTTGAGATAATAGAAAATTTGTAAATTGAAACAATAAACTAAAAACACCATAATAGAATGCAGAAATAGAGATGTTAATGCCCATAAATGTAGGAAAATCCCTAATTAGGGATTCATTCACCCATGGGTGAATGGGTCCTAGCTCAGGATTTTGAAGAATGAATTTACAGATTTATGAGTTGATTCTTATGGTACAACAAATGAAAATACAATATTTTGAGTGATGCAAGATTACCCTTACACCACTAGATGCTCTTGCATCAAGCTTAATATGAGCAATTTGAGATAATAGAAATTCTACAAACTGAAACAATAAACTAAAAAAACCATAATAGAATGCAGAAACAAAGATTTTAATGCCCAAAAATGTAGGAAAAATCCCTAATTAGGGATTCATTCACCCATGGGTGAATGGGTCCTAGCTCAAGATTTTGAAAAATGAATTTATAGATTTATGAGTTGATTCTTATGGTTTTTAGATTCTGGACTGAGACAGGTGATTACAGACTTAGTTTTCTATAAAAATAAGTCTAAATGCAAATGCAAAATAGTGCTAAATGACAAATTAGGAGACCTGATTTGAAATACAATTTTGATTCAAATTTGTATTTTAAGTTTTTGATCATGCAATGTTATGTAAATGCTTTGCAAAATGACTAAATTTTTTGTATTTTCTATATTTTAAAAGATGAAAAAATGCAACCCTAAAACCCTAAATGAGATGCAAACTAATACAAGTTAAGAAACCCTAAATGAGATTCAATTCAATACAATGCAATGCAAATGAATGCAAAATCTAGATCTAGGGATAAAATGGACTCCAAAATCATAAAGATGTAATGCTCAAAAGTCGAGTGCACCAAAATGAAGATGGAGAAAAATAGGTGGGTTCACCAAAATGGATTGATGAGCCACTTAGGGAACTATTTTCCTTTATTTCATTAGGAAATGAGATCCTCACAAAGAATTGACTAACAACCCTTAGGTGAATCAACCCTTTGTGATAATCTACATGTTTTCCTTTTTTTTGTTTAGGACAGGGGTTGGGTTCACCAAGCACTTTTGGGAAGAAAACCAAAAATAGAAAATCAACCCAATTATGCCAAATTAAACTTGAAACAATAATATTAAACTCAAAATTGACATAACCAAATATTAAATTGCATATTTGAGAAGGGTAGAACTGTGTTTACTAGTCACCAAAAGTGAGTTTTCAAAGGTTGACTGGGACTCATTCACCCATGGGAGAATGGGTACGGTGTCAGGGTTTTCCTGCAAATTTTAGGAGCCTCTTACATAGATCTAAAGCTTCTAATTTGTCCAAATGGTAGTGTCATAATGTTAGAAATATCTTTTGTAGATGAGTTTCTATGAGATGACAACAATTTTGACAACTTTTGCAACTTCTTCAAATTTACTCTTCAAGAGATCTTCAAGCTTTCTTCCTCCTAGATCTACAAACATGAGATAAGAGGGAAAATTGTTTGTTTTGGTAAATGGGGGTTTGCCTTGGTCAAACGCCATTTTGGTAATCAAACCTTGAAATGAATAAAAGCATAAAGAGGGAATGAAGAATGAACAAAGTTATGTTACCACTAAACAAAACCTTAGATAAGTCCTTAAATGAAGGTTTTCAACTTGCATGAAATGGATTCAATGGATGTGAATCTTGAACTTTGAATCTTACTTAAAATAGTGCTTTGAATACTTGACTTAATCATGAAACCCACATCACAATGTTAGCTCCAAAAACATGCATGATGGAAGAAGACTTTGAAATGATGAATGGATCTTGATTTCTGCAGCAAAAATCTGATAAATTTTATCTTGAATTCCTTTGATCATAAACTTTTCTATAATTTTGCTCACTTCAAATTTTTGGCTTGCTTATATGAAACTTAACGAAATAACCTTATATTTATAGGTATGTATCCTTAATTTCTCAAAATTCAAATATCACAAGCCAATATTGAATTATGGATTTGAATATGTTAAAATACCACAAAAAACATAATTTAAATTTAGGTCCTAAGGTTTAGGGAGGACCCATTCACCCATGGGAAAATAGGTCCTAGGTCCATAAACCTAGGGTACACATTGCTAAATGTAAAGTGTTATGTTTAGGCATTAATTATAGTCAGGTTTCCCCTTCGAAAAATGTAATTAAATGGGCTTGGAAAGTGAATTATAGGGACAATTAAGGCATAATTAAGCTTAGTTAATTAAGAGAGCCCTAAATAAGTGTGAAAGTTTAAAGGGATACACTTTACAACACTAAATTAAGGAAAAATAAAGTCCAATTTAACTAGGAGGGCCCAAACAAGTGAGAAAATGTAAATGGATACATTTTTCTAAACTACATTAGCAAATATTCCTAAAAATATTATAAGGTCAGATTTCTATTCAGAGGTAGGATACATAATCACCTTATTTTCAAGAGCCCTTGGTAAAGAGGAATCTAGGACTTACAAAACATGGTTGTTTCATTTTATTAATATTATTCTAAAATTTGAAGTGTTTTTGGACTGGGGACAAATTGTCTTTGATACAATTCATGCTCAAATGACTACAATGAAGGACACAAAGAAGTTCTTCATGTCTTCATATGTAATCTATTTAGTATCTAGAGTTGGTAACTTCCCAAGCTTGAACAAAATAGGAATTAGAGGGGAAGGTCAGGGTGAGAATAAAGTGTGGGAATTCTACACCTAATTGGAATACAAGGAAGCTGAAAAATACATCAAATGGGTCAATGATGCATTCCTATACCCTATAATCAAGTAGTTGACAGGAGATGTAGGCTTTTGGATGAAAAAGGAAGCAATAGTTTTAGTAATTAAATGGGGATAGTGGTTCATCCAATTCCCCAAGTCAACGTACAATAAAGTTCTTGGGTTTTACAAAGCATCATTCTTTCTTCTGAAGCACTGTAGTGATAGACTTATTTTAATTGAATTTTCTAGATAGATGTTGGAGGTAAATCTTAAGTTCTATTGAAAACACAAAGCAAGAGGAATAAATTATCCAATTTAGTTAGGGTACTATTCATTCCCATCTGTCATAGCAACCAAGATAGCTACTGAGGAGTTGCAATCCCTCAATTTGAGGCAATATGAAGCGCATCATAATTTTCTAGATAAATGTTTCCTCATCATCATCCCAATATCAAAGACTTCTAGGTAGACCTTAAAAATGATGTTGAGGTCAAAAAGTAGAGCTATGATAGGTTGACAATCTTTCAGATGAAGGAGTTCAACATAATGGATGATATTTCAAAAATATTTTCAAATGACGGTCAAACTTTGGGTCCTATATATGGTATAGATAAATTATGCACAAGATCATTGGATCCCATTTATTGGTAAGAGAGGGAAGACCCCTCAATTGATGACATTTCAACTAAAGTGGTGGATAGGAGTAATTCCTATATAGAGGTCAGATTGAAGAACTATAGGGGAAAAGGAAATAATTAGCCACAAAAACCTCCTCTATGTCAAACCCTATAGAGTATAAGAGGCATAATAAGAAAGAGAAAATAGTGCCTCAAGATACTATGGAAAAGGATCCTATGAATGAGAAAGTAGTAGAGGCCTCCCAAACGGTAACAACCACTTATAAGTTTGTCTCTACATGATTAGTCTCTGAACTTGGGATAATTCCAATTTCCCAAGTCCACCCCATAGAAGAGACTACCACAGTTGAACCTACCCCCACTACTACCAAAGTTATTGAATTGGTGCAAAAGGTTGCACAAGAAACACCTATCATAGAGGTTATAGAATCTCCTCCTCATTGCAACACAGAAGAGACTCCTCCTAAACATTAAGAGAAGTGGGGTGATTAGGTGGATATATCACCTAAGTATCCTAAAGTCACACACTCTAGGGAACAAAAATTCATAGAGGACATTGCTTTTGAGAAACATGAAGACCAAGGAGGAGATACTTAGGGACTTCATGAGGAGTTACTAAACCCTAAAGGACAAAACAAGGAAGATATTGAGAATGTTCTCATAGGGGAGGAATAGTAGGAGTTGACATATATCATGCAAAGGAAAGTTGAGAAAGAAAAGGCTGAGAGAGAAAAGGTTTCCTCTTCAGGAGTGATTGAAACAAAGGAAACAAAAAAAGAGTATCCAAAGGAGACTCCAAAAATTTAACAATAGGTGTATACACCAATGGGAGCTCCTACTTGGTTAAATTTGAACTTAGAGAAGAGACAGTAGGTAGTAGTCCAACCTCTAAATTGGCAAGACATGGTGGTGGAACTGGAGAAAACTAATCCTAAGAATAAATTAAGAACCCTCCATTCCACCAAAATTAACAAAGAAAAGGAGATTATTTCAAAAATTGCAACTCCCATGGAAAATAAATGTGACAGAGAATTGCAAGCATCGAACTACCAATTATCAACTATCAATTTGGGAAACTAGGCCAGGAGGGAACAAATGTCATCTTTGGATCTAGTTGTGGATTATGTAAAGTCAAGGATGAAAAAATAAAAGCAAACAAAGGATGAGCTCAAGGATCAACTTAAACAGATGAAAAGGTTCTTGAAAGTTCTCACTTCTTCGGTCTTAGAGAAGCATTATTCATTAGAGGATCTAGAGTTAGTGAGCATAAAGTAGGTGGATGAGCTGAATGAAATGAAGAAAAAGTAGCAAATTTTTTATTGATGGATCGATAAGTTTAGGAAGGAAATGGGGGAACTTTTGACATTAGGATATAATCAATACAAAGATTCTTCCTCGTTGGAAGGGAAATTACAAAAGTATACTAATAATTTGAGAGATGAGGATGAAAAGTATAGAATAGATTTGAACCATCTCAAGGAGTTGAGCAAGGTAAGTGTAGAAGAGCTCAATCAAGCCACAATTTTGGGTGAGGATGATGCCATTTTTGTAGTTAAATGCATTAATATTATATCATTCAGAATGTAGCTTATAGCAAAGCATGGGTTGAGTTTACTTAAGTTGTAGAAGGAGCTATATGAGGATTCCTCATGTTTTGAAAGCTCCATTGTAACTATTATCAGCCCAAATATTTTATTGCCAGGCACACATAGATTAGACACTCTACATGCAATATAAGACTCATGGGAGGCCAAATTACAAAAGGAAATTGATTCTAAGAATGGTGAAGAAATAATTTTGGATAAGTTGATGAATATTAAGGCTAACATTAGATGGGTAAAGAATGATATACACCAGATGAATAATTATTTGGCTACAACATCAGTAAGTTTTGAAAAGACCAATTTCAAGCTTGAATAGGTACATGGATTGGACATGGAAGCACTTGTCCAAGTATTAGCCAATTTTGAAGAGTACAAATAGAAGAAAAGAGGATGAAGCTCGACTATTTGAAAAATGAATATTCTATTTTGACCAAGTCAAATATTGGAAATGTTCTTTTGAGAACTTCCCCTATAAAATAGGAAGGCGCAATAGTGTAACTAAAGCTAACTAATGATAAAACAAGAAATCAGTACCCATTTTTGGAGGATTGATCTTAATATGAGTTAATTGTAGTTCAACTTAAGTGCTTCCTCAAATGGTGGATCTGTATGTTGGGTGCCCTAATTTTTCTACATGTCTCTCTTTTTGGAAGGAAATGGATGTATTGAATCTATATATTGTAAATATCTCTCATTGTTAGGGTCCAAGATTTGAGGTCTAATAAAATAGGAGTTTCTAGATATTTCTACATTCTATATTTATGTATTATTTTTAGAATATTTAGTTTGAATGCTTATGTATCTGTACACCAATAAAGCTTGTTAGAGTTGTAAATGTTGACTATTTGATTAAATGCAATAGAGTCAGTTGTATTTAAACCATCTTTGGATTATTCTCTTGAATGGTATTTTCTTGATATCTATTTTATTTAAAATTCTTCAAAAGAATAATAATAAAAAACTTTATTTACTATGATTTTAAGTTACAATGAATGGAGTGAAATATGCTATTAATCTTGCACTATGAATGAATGTAATTGTGTATTAATTAAAAGTTTCTTTGAAGAATAACAAGTCTAGTTAATTGGATTAATATACATTATTTTTCTTTCTTGCATGATTTGACCTATTTTTTCCTTTTCTTTAAATAGTTGTTAGATTAGTTTAAATATCAAAATACCTCATTTTGTGATAAAAAAACTAGTAGGCCCCTTGAAGCTAATTAGTAAAGTTGTGAACCAACACCCAGGACCTTGGGAGGTGATTGATTTAATGATCATTTTCCTTTTTTAGGAGAGGTAAGGTAATTACATCTTTCTTGTGTTGCATGTGTCAATTTGGACATCAACAAGTAGACACACAACTCAAAGGGTGGATTTCTAACTGAATAGTTCATCTTTCACACAAGAGGCTTCATTTAATTATCAACTAGAGACCCATAAACTTTAGAAAATTTTGGCACAATATATGCATTCATGGATCCTAGACACATCCTATATCAATGGAGTATAGGTGATTACACATGTACATAAAACTGGAAAAGATAGAAAAGGAAATAAAATGCTAATTTGTAAAATAAGGGAAATAAATATAAACTACTACCTTATGTTATAGGTACCTATCACCCAAGACTATAACTATTAATTGCTAAAATTGAACTATGAATAACTTCATCGTAGTATGCAACAAACATGAAACTATAGAATTCTTGATACAAACTACATAATCGCTTTCATGAATCCCACATGCATGTAACTAGAAATTACCTTAACTAAATTCAACAATGCATCAATTAATCTAATAAAAAGAAATAGAGTGGAATAGTAGTACCTCAAGTGGCCCTTTCTTGAGTTGTTTCTTCCATAGAAGATGTCAAACACTTACTACTTAATCAACAAATCGTGATATTAAACTAACTCTCTTTATTGCATAAAAACTTTGACTCTTGCATACAATCTGAAAAGAATCTGCTAAATATTTCTCATTCAATCATACATATCTATTTCTATAACTGGTAACTGAAAACAACTAATTATTATAAATAATGATCAACATCTAATAACAACTAACAACTATATTTTCTCCTCAACAATAGATCCCACTATATAGGGTTTGGGAGGAGTCTTATTCCTCTAGGATTGGAAACATTCATAAAGCATCCATCCACTCTCCCTCAAGTATAGGGAGAGGACTTAGTCTTGAAACAAAAAACCATAATTATAAAGTAGAAGAAGATAAATTGAATTAGAACTTGGTGCCTAACGGTTAACTACTAAGACAAATATGTGTTCCTAAAGACTATCACATCATGAGTTAATCCCACTCATAACAAAGTTCTTCTCCTCCAAGTACTCTTATTCAGTGGTCAAGAATATGATTTGGTGACTCATGGTGGATCTTTAAACAATCACCTTCATTCTTTTCTATAAATTTCGTACTTAATTTTTTTTTATCTTTACCATTCAACTGTCTGCAATCCCTTTACTTTGGGCTAGAAATCCTATTGTTGTAGATCACAATCCTTCTAGCTACAAGATGTTAGTTCATTCCTAAGGCATACACGTTTATTAACAATCATAATTTAATCATATAATTATACTAAATCTCATGAACATTCATGCATTCACACACACATATGTCAGCATATCATATTTTCATTTCTACATAAGTCTACTTTAAAGTGTATAAAAGGCATATAAAAGATATATGAAGTCTTAGGAATTCATGTGAAACTTTAGCAGATGAAAGTATAAAATAATTATTGCAAGAATGAAGGTGTTGTCATTAATTTCAATTGGTTAACTAGTTTTTATTTTCATTAGTGTCATGGATGAAGGCTATTAGTTGTATATGTTGAGGATATTGAGAAAATTGTAATGAAGAAAGGTTACAGGTATTCAATGTTTGCTCTAGGTTTTACTCTATGATTTGATCCTATGTTTGTGTGGTTTAGATATATTGATCATGGTTGTTGAAGATTGTTATATTCAGATTTTGGGGTTCTAGATCATTGTACAATATGAGATATGTTCACCAATTGTGAACTATGCTTTTCAGTATGTCTGGTAGAGGTTCGAGAGAAATATAGTTGCTCTGAATTTCTTCTTGTTTTACTTTTATGACTTGCAGTTTTGGAGATAAACTAATATGTTTATATTGAAGATAGCTTTTCTATCTCGAAAGATTGGATTGTGCTAAGGTTGTGTGTGCTTAATTTTTCTATATGTTTTACATAGGTTTGGTCAACTGTATGTTAAACAATACTTGCAAAAGTTTATGAAACATGTTGGGACTTATTCAGGTCCTCATTAAGCATGTGTTTTTGTCACCCTCATTCTAATTCCACCCTAGAATTTTTTTGAACCAACCTAATTTGAATTTGTAATACAAATGGTGTGTTTGGATGACTTTGGACATATTTTGAAGTTGAAGATTGTATAAATAGATTAAGATATTTTTGGAAAGAGTGAGCAAGTATGCAAGAAAGATAGATGTGAGATAGATGTGAAACAATGTGTATGTGATGTAAGGTTAAGTAGATTAGTGTGAAATCTAATTGTGACATTTTGGAAGCAATGAGCTGAAGGTGTACTCAATCATTCAAGCATGTCTGTAAGTCTGTGAGCAAATTGTGGTGGAAATCTCCATTGCTTTGAGATTGTCTTCTCTTTGTAATGAATTTTTTTTATCTTCTTTGTATATGTGTGGTAGTGAGCCCTTTGGGTGGTTAACCTTGTTGGAAAGTGAGTCCTAATCCATAAAGTGAGACCTATTTTAGCAGTGAGCCTTCTCTAGCAGTGATCCTTTATATTTGGTTTTGGTATTCACTATATTGTGAGCTAATCCTCACCGTTGTTTTCCCCTTATTGGGTTTTCCATGTAAATCTATTTTTTTTGTATATAAATGGTTTTTGCTTCTTTTAGTTTTTATGTATTTGCACTTAATGATTAATCATATTAGCAGAGTAAAAGTTTTGTGAATGGTAATTGAATTAATCATTGGTGATTGTTGTAAAGGAAAAAATTTCTACAACTAATTCACCCCCCTCTCAATTGTCTTGCTCAACAATTAGTATCAGAGTGAGGTTCCTTAGAGAAGAGCTTAACCACTTAAGGAAGGTCTCGGATGGCGAGCGAGATCACTAATGGTTATCCTAGGTTCGATGGGACTAATTATGGCATATGGAGAATAAAGATGGAAGGATATCTGGAATACTATGGATATGATGTTGAGAAAGCTTACAAGACTACCTATATTGCTCCTGCTAATGGTCCAAGCTCAACTAATGAAACAAGGCACATGAAGCAAATAACAAGGCAAAGTATATTCTAACGAATATTCTTTCACAGTTTGAATTGATTAAAGTTTTAAATGTAAAGACAACTAAAGAAGTCTAGGATGGATTAGAAAAAACTCATGCAAGGAATGAAAAGGTCAAAGAAGCAAAGATGCAAAACTTGGAAGCACAATTTGAGATCTTACATATGTATGAAGATGATAACATTAATTCCTATGTACAAATAGTGGATGAGCTGGTAGGTGAAATGTGAGGACTTGATGCAACAATGGATGAACCCAAGATAGTGAAGAAGATTCTTAGAACTCTTCTTGATGCATATAGTGAAAATGTATCTACTATTGAAGAATATGTGGATTACAAGACTTATACTAAATATTAGTTGTTGGGTACTTTGACATCATATGAAATGAGAAAACCAAATCTAAGAAATTGATCCAAATCAAAAATTGCTTTTAAGGCTACAATTAGTGAAGATCCAGATGAAGAAAATCTTGATGAAGTGGAAGTTAAATTTGTGAAAAGGATGAAAAAGGGCTCTAACAATTATGAAGGTAAGTTACCTTTTAAATGCTTTAGTTGTGGAGGAATTGGTCATTATGCTTCAAGATGTCTAGAAAGAGCTAAGAGGAACAAAAAAATTAGATTAAACAAAGAAAAAAAGGTAAGAAGATCAACAAAGCATACTATGTGAATGAGGATGCTGGTATTTCTAATGAATAATCTGATTATGGAGATTTTAATGATGATGAATGCATGTTCTTGGGTATAAAAGATGAATCTACTTCTGGTAACATTGATAGACAATTGAAAGAAAATACTCCAGAAAAGAGTGAAGGTACTGTGATTTCTTCTCTTCATGCTAAACAAGAAAAGAACTATTGAGTTGTTGACAGTGGTTGTTCACATCACATGACTGGTGATAAGAGTAAGTTTGTTAAGCTTGAAAATTATGATGGTGGCTTACTTAAGTTCAGAGATGATACTAGTGCTAAGATTTGTGGAATAGGTTTAGTTAGTTTTGATGGAAAGCTTAATATTGATGATGTCTACTATTTAAGGCATAATCTTTTAAGTCTTGGATAGATGTGTAGTAAAGGATATAATCTTGTGTTTGAGGATGAAATATGTGAAATCGGGAAAGGCTATGGAACAATGATTGTTGTTGGTAAGAATTTTGAAGTAAACATTTATCAACTTAAGGGTGTTGATGGAAATTGCTTTATGACTCAGATTAATGAAAATTGGTTGTGGCAATGTTTTGAATGTTGTAAGAGATCTACCAAGGATTATAAGCCGGTTAATGCTATCTAGAAGAATTTCCAGTTTTGAAAGTAAGCTAGAAACAACTTTAGATCAAAGGAAAAATATACTATTGGACTACTAGATTTGATTCACACAGATCTTTGTGGTCCTATAAGAGTGAGAATTCTACAAGGTGACATGTATTTTATGTTTTTGATTGGTGATTACTCTATATACACATGGGTTTCCTGTGTGTGTTCCTTTTATTTGCATACCCTTTATATGTGTTTGTACTTTCATGTTTGCACATTCAGATGTTCTTGATTCTTCTTCATGCATTGTTAGAATTGTGAAAAAACCACAAAACCATGAGCCATGAGATCAAACAATGAACAAAGACAACTTCCATGCAGGAGATCTGCAAACAATAAATGCAATATTCCTCAACAAGAAAAAGATACAAAATCAAGAGACTATCAAAAAGATATGAAAGCTCGAGAGATAATTAAAATGAGGGTTGAGTGTTATATAGGAGAAAAACCCTAAATGCATAAAATCACTCATAATTTTAGCTTAAGTGCATGATAATAAATTAGACTAATAATCAATTAAAGAGTAGCTAAAAACCCTAAAAATAATGCATGATAGGTCCTGACAAACAAGGCCTAGTTAGGTACCCATGTACAAACAAAATATCTCTCACAACTAGAGAGAATGAGAAAGCCACACTAGGAGAAAGATCCTCTCCAAAAGAGAGAAAGGCGAATGAAGGACTGAAAAAGCCTCCAAATCAAGCTATGAAGGTACTTAGAATCCTCCAATTGAACAAAGTCCCAAACAAGAGGAACATGTAGAACATTGTTGAAGCACAAAGAAGTTGTAGACTATTGTCAAAAGGTGACTAATACAGTGTTGAAATGAAGCACCTCCTCTAAAAAAAATGATGATCAGGATCAAGATGACAAGAATCTGCATGAGCTACAATGACATTACTCAAATAAAATGGAAAATAAAGAAAAACATCTAGAAATCAAAGATACAAATTTTAAGATCCAAGGAGATAGTAATCTACATGAGTTCCCCGAACGATGCTATACAATTCATATGTAAAATAAAGGAAAACATCTAAAAGTCCAAGATACGAATGGTACATGGATCTATACAAATGACCCCAACAACACTACTCAACATGCAAGATGCAAGTTGATAATATAGGAACCAACTAGTTTGAAGAACACTAATCACAAGAGAGACAATAATTTGCATGAGTGTCCCCAACAACACTACTTGAATAAGATGGAAAAAAAGGAAAACATTTGAAACTCGAAGATACAAATGGTACATGAATTGTATGAGTGACCAAAAAATGACACTACTCAACAAGCATGATGCAAGTTGAAAATACAAGTACTATTAGTCTTTGATCAAATGAAAATGGAAGGTTTCCTTTGAAAAATAAGAATGTAAGATTGTCCATGTGGTATGTGATCCATCTCACCTCAAATGCATGAAACTAGTCGGTGATGTATGTTGCATCTAAAAGTACATAGGAACAAGAACTAGATACATACATCACTCCAACCATGAAACCAAGGAAGCATTAGCACCAACGGTAGAAACCCCCCATAATGTTGAAAAAGGAGAGCCATGACATGTACATTGAAACTATGTGAAACCAAGAATTTCATGTAGGAGAAACAACCTGTAAATAAAAGGGTGTGCAAACTAAGGCACACACACATGAGGCATGAATCACTAGGATTCATTACTGTTGTCGAATAGGCACTCACTTGACAAAGGTGTGATGGAAAACCAAAGGAAAACATCAACCCTCCCATGGAACTTTATATCATAGTGCGAATACAAAAGGCACAATAAGATGTGAAAAATCCCCAAAAATTATACATCAAAATGGCGCTTTATCTCAATGCATCTACATAGTGAAAAATGCATACAAAAGATGTCTATAATACACAAATAGGACATAATACTTGAAATACATATAGAATAGCCAAAACCAAGTCATCCCACACAAATGAAAAGTTTCCAAGAGCTAAGACGTCCAAGTAATTCACCAGAGTGTGAAAAAACAAAACACTGAATAAAATGTACCTAGAGAGAAATCTAGAAAAAGTGCATAGATGGAACTAAAGAGCTCTAAAAGATGGTTCCAACGTCACTAGAATCACGAAAAATAGAGAAACTAGTCAAAAGTTATGAACTTGGGACTAAAAAAACACCTTTAACTTCAATAGGGTGTAGAATGCACTAGCACCAAAAATATGTGATGAGACCCACACCACTAGAAAGTGCTCATACCTAGCTTTCTGATGATATCTTGTTTTCCCATAAATGACATTGTATGCAAAAGTTATGGTCAAAAGAAAAAACTACTCCTGATAGCCAAAGAAGGGGTCAAAGGGGCCTTGGGGTATAGTCTATACAATTGATGTCAACATCAACATCTATACAAATGAGATCATGTTGATGTCAACATGACATCAAAAAATATTTTGAGGAATATTCCCATGTCCCAAAAAAAATACCCCCTAAAATTTTGCCTAAAAAATATTTTGTCGCTTGGAAAAAATGTTTGACCGTCAAAAATCCTAACTGTTGTTAGGAAAAATTCATCGATCACTGGGAAAATGACTATTGATAGAAAGAAAAAAAAAATTAGTGTTGAATTTTTTTTTAACTTCTGCCAGAAAAAAATACTGTCGAGAATATTTCAAGGGACCATCCAAGAAAAAATAGCAGTAAAAAATGGAGGGGAAACTTTAGGACACCACCAGGAAAATTTAGTACGCTATCAAAAAAGTTAGGAGTTGTCATTGGGGCCTAGAAAAAACCATCAGGTGCTGCAAAGAGGCCATTGATAAAAAAATGCCACCAATATTTATGAGTTGTGCCTGCCAGGGTACTGCATGCGTAGTACCCTATGCATTAAATAAAAATGTCCCCCACAAAATTTTAAATGTGCTTCTTTTGAATTTAGAAAAATCACTATCCCCTTTATTTGTTTTTAAATTTTTTTTTTTTTTTAAATTTGAAAAAATTAAAAAACATCCCCTACTTAATTTTTTTTTCAATTTTCATGCCCTTGGGGCCACACCAAGGTCGTATGGCCCCTAGGGAAAAACAATTTTTCCTTAGAAACTCTCAATGGGAAAATAGGTTGAATTTATAGTCAAAATTTGTGGAATTGGTCTCCTTAATGCAACTGAGAGGTCCTTTTTGTGCCAAAATTCTCTAAGATCACAACTAACCCCAAATATGAAAAAAAAAAAGCAACTACTTCAAACCCTCATAGATCTATAGTCAAGAATCCAAATTAGGCCAAATAAAAGACAAATATGACTTTCTCAATAGCTCTAAATCCAACGATGAGGCTATTTTTGCACCAAAATTCACCTACCTCCAAAATTTGAAAAAAAAAAGCAAAGGGGATTCAAATCTGAAGCCTGTAACCCTCGTTGAAGAAAAAAATATCATAAATCAAGGAGGGGTTCGTTGAATCTATGCTCTAATACCATGTCAGAATTGTGAAAAAACCACAAAACCATGAGCCACAAGATCAAACAACGAACAAAGACACCTTCCATGTAAGAGATCTACAAACAATAAATGCAATATTCTTCAACAAGAAAAAGCTACAAAAGCAAGAGACTATCTTAAAGATATGAAATCTTGAGAGATAATTACAATGAAGGTTGAGTGCTATTTAGGAGAAAAACCTTAAAAGCATAAAAGCACTCCTAAGTTTAGCTTAAGTGCATGAGAATAAATTAGACTAATGATCAATTAAAGGGTAATTAATTATTAGCTAATGCATGATTACTGTAACATGCACTTATTTCTGGCATTTAGTTCTAATGTATCTGTCACGCCTCTCCCTTATCAACATTATGGAGGGATTTCTACTGTTGGTGCTAATGCTTCCTTGGGTTCGTGTTAGAGTGAGTTATATATATAGTACTTGTTCCTATGTACTTTCAAATTCAACGTACATCAGTAGTTCGTTACATGCATTTCAGTGAGATGGAGCACTTACCATATGGACACACTTTCATTCTTGTTTGTGGAGGTGTCCTTCCATTATCACTTGATCAATTCTTCAAACTATTAGTACCTGTGCCATCTATATCTTTGAGTTCCAAGTGTTTTCCTTTGTTTTCCATTTGATTCAAGTAGTGTCGTTGGGGGCACTCATGCAGACTCTTGTCTTCTTGATTTTGATCATCATATGTTTCAGTGGAGGTTCTTGTTTTAGCATTATAGAAATCATTCTTTGACAATGTTTGTAGTTTCTTCATGCTTCAGTGGTGTTCCTCATGTTCATCCTTTTTTCTTATCTTTTGGGAAAATTCTTTGTTTTGGAGGCTTTTCAGTCCTTCAATCTTGTTTGGAGTTTTCTCCCACAGGATTTTTTCTGATTTTGAGAGATCTTTGGTTTGTACATGGGTGTCTTATTTGGCCTTGTTTTCGGAGACCCATCATGCATTCATATTTAACGGTTTGAGCTTCTCCCTAAGTTTCAATTAAGGGGGGTGTTAGAGTAAAATATATTTCCTAATTAGTTATTAGGTTCCTTTTCCTCTAATTACTTAAGCTTATCTAGGTCATGTTTATTTTATGTCTCACTTCATAGGATGAGGACACATGTCATGATCTTTTTTTATCCTCACCTAGGGTTTCTAGGCTCATTATCCTTTTATAAGGATTCTTTTTTATTATCATTGTAAGATGCACATTAATCAATGATTCATTCTTTTTTGGATCAATATCTCTTAGCCTTCATAGCTTTGCTATTCTCTCTTTCTGTGATAGTTGTATGATTCCAGGTGATCTTTAAGAGTTGTGGAGTTGATTTTTCCCAACTTCAACATTGTAACTTCATCTAAAGATAATGAAATAAAATTTGACCATTTTATTTTTCCCTCCCAATATTTTTTCTACCTTCTACAAAATAATATTTATTCCCAACCACTATTTACTAACCTTGTGCATTTTAAAAGTTGGGAATTCAAAGGAAATAAAAAAATCTCTTTTTTCTCATGTCACAAATTGACTTGAATTTTTTTATAATGTACCTATATTTATTATAAAAAATAAAAATATATTATCAAAAATAAAATACATATTATATGTTTTGGAAAGCTAACACCTAGGACTACATACCTACACAATTATGTCTTTCAATGCCTTGATTTGACCCTCAAAAGAATTACATGAACTAAAATTTATTCAACATGTGGATAGGAGAAGAAGAGGCTGACATATAGGATTCACATAAACATGTTCAATATAAAGGGGGTTTTATCTATCCCTTGGTGGTTATATCTAATTCCCTCTAAGCTTAGATTAAGCCCACTTAGATCAAACCTAGAGTGTTTTCAAGCATTGTTTAGGGTTGGAACATTAGAAAATAATATTATGATTCTAACTAAATAAATAGAAATGGCCATTAAAAATGAAAATAAGAATCACTTTCATGTCATAAGCTCACTATACATGTATTTTCTTGGCTATAATAATTGTATACAAACTTGTTGCATTAGTAAAACTAGCAAGATCAAAGATAATCCTAGGCTACAACTTGCACTAAAGATCACCAAAGAAGAAAAATCCAATTTGAATCCTTATGGTGCTTCAGATAATATCTAAGTTTTACTTTTTATAATGATTTTACCAAAAAAAAAAAAATTGAAATGTGTTAGGGATTAAGCATTGAAGAAAACAAACATTGGATAAAAATAATTGAGAGTCAATCTAAGTGTGTTAAACAATCATTTAAGAGCCTTTTAGGCATGCATATGAATTCAAATATTGAAATCTTAATGGATGTTATAACAATGGAAGTAAATGTTAGCAAATTAGGACCAATATCCAAAGAAAGGGTGGTAATTTCATGGTGAAATGGTGTAGACATGTAAAAAAGACCTAACTCTTATCACACATCTTGAATGACATATTTCATTCATCGGCATCATTATCATTAATATCATTGCATTTCACATCATTTTCATCAAAAACCCTAATTTCCTCTATTAATTAAATAATCTTTAAATTATTTAATTAATTCACTATTTCATCATTTATCTAACTTTATTCCTCCTGATTAATTAAATAACATCAATTATTTAATTATGTCACTAATATATCCTATTCTCCTAAATCAACTAAATTATTATTACTTAATAGTTTAATTAAATAACTTTCCCCTTTCTAAACTTGAATAAATTAATTAATTATTCAACATAATCAACAAACAAATACAACCTTATTTGTTAAAGTCAAACATGACTTGCACGTTCAACTCAAAATATTAATTAATTATTCTCACCCTCTTTCTGATTGAGCAATCACGATCATTGATTTCTCACTCTAAATAGTTGACTAACTCATCTATTCTTCAATCCCACTAACCTCTCACCCTATTTCTTCAATCCCACTAACCTCTCAATCTATTTTCTCAATTCCACTGAATACTCAACTTGATTTCATAAATCACATAGATTATGCAATCTAAATCCACTAATCTTTTCAATCTAATTCCTCTCAATGGTTTTGAATCGTTGATTAGGATCTTCTACTATGAAATCTCGATTGTTCATCTTGAAATGTTAAATCTATAAAATAACCTTCAACCCTCTCACAAATCATCTAGAATTTACATAGAGAAGCACTACACAATTATCTCTTGAGCACGTTACGAGTTATCATCACATTCTAGCTCAACATTTTACACACATTGAAGCTTTTGCAACACATAATGGAGGCTTTGCATTCATACAAAAATGTAATTCAACATCAATGCGAATACAACCTCGACATGATATGGTAAGATTTGGTTGCTTTAGATTCATTTAAGTTTATTAATTGCTTATTTGATTGAATTCATGGCTTTCATTTCACATTTCATGAGTAATGGGTTTAGGGATTCTTAATATTTTTTGAATTAGTTTAATTCATTTGTTTTCCATATGCTTCATCCCCATTACGACATTTGGCACACCTGGTGGGACCTCGGTCCTTGAATTTAACATTTTCCTTGAGTTTGATAAGTATTTACAGGTTCTCAGTCACTTTTACTAAAACTGGAACATTTTTTCTCAAAACCTGAACATGCTTGCTTCTTTTGTTTGGTTGCTATTGACCTAAACAAGGGTGCTATTGACATAAAAAGTGGTGCTATTGACCTAAACTTGTGTGCTATTGACATTTTTTGTTGCAAGTTTCCAAACATAAGTTTTTGAATTGGCATTTACAAGGGTGCTATTGACCTAAACTTTTTTTGCTATTGCAGGGAACAAGGTCACGTTTGATGTATTTTCTGAATTTGTCAATTTGCAAAGCTTTTTTCTTGATTTCGTAGATTTACCTAACACTAACATGTGATTGTTTGATGTGTTTAAGAAGTTTCTAACATTTTTTGTATAGCCCTTATAGGATTATGACACCTATTTTCATGAGAACAACTAAAATTTTCATTGCAAGGTTAGCGAATGGTCCAAGGCCACTTGAGTTCTCAAAACTTTCTTATTTTAAAGAATGTTTCAAATTGGTGCTATCAAAATTGAACTTTCAAAGCTTTCTTAGTTCAAAGAATCTTTCAATTTGGTGTTGTAAAACCAAACCCACAACTTGCACACTTCAAATTGGTGTTCTTAAAATTGAACTTTCAAAGCTTTCCTAGTTTAAAGAATCTTTCAATTTGGTGTTATAAAACTAAACCCACAACTTGCACACTTAAAATTGGTATTCTTAAAAATAAACTTTCAAAAGCTTTCTTAGTTTAAATAGTCTTTCAATTTGGTGTTATAAAACTGAACCCACAACTTGCACACTTCAAATTAGTGTTCTTAAAACTAATCTTTCAAAGCTTTTCTTAGTTTAAAAAATCTTTCAATTTGGTGTTGTAAAACTAAACCCACAACTTGCATACTTCAAATTGGTGTTCTTAAAACTAAACCTTCAAAGCTTCCTTAATTAAACAACATTTCATTTGGTGATTATAAAATTGAACATTTTGTTTTGACCAAACACATTTCATTTTGTTGACAAACGAATGTTTTTCATTATGTTGACCACATTAAGATGAACAAGGCCATTAGAAACACTCAAATTTGGTGCCTAAAATTGAACAAATCCATTTTGATTTGCACATTACTATATTTGACTAAAGTCTCAAAATGCTTTGAAATTGGTGCAAGTAAAAAATGATTTGATATCTTTACACATTTCAATTTTGGGATTAAAAATTGAATTGCTATGGATTGTATGTTGTGTTTTCTGTGCTTAGAAAACTGTCTATCCTCTCCCCTTACTTCTTAGGAAAATCTTGGGTGACAAAAAGAACTTTGAGTTTCGCATCTTGTTTTTTATTGTTTTTAACCTTTAGAGGGCTTGTCTTGAGATACATCCCGCACTAAAGAACTCAAGGCAACACAAAGCGGCATTTCCCTCAGGCCACTATATAAATAATCAAGGTTAAACACCAAGGATCAAACTAGCGATAACTTGGACAACAGTGGCATTCAGAATGGGGAGGTACCTTCAAGAATAGATAGCCTTTAGTAAAATGGTTAGAGTCTTTAGTGGCTTGATGGACAATTAGCCAGGCGTTGGTCCCCTGAGCAGCAACTAAGAACCTTGTAGTAGAGGCCACCCTTATTGCCAAAAAATTATTTGAAATTGGTGCATCGGAATTTACTTCTGATAAGTTACTTACCAAGTCCAATTTATGGTTTAATCCATAAGTTGCATGTAAAACCATCCCTTCAAGGCATGAGGTTAGTCCACCTAAAAGAACATGCCTATCTCTAGGTTGTAGTGATTGTCTTCTATGAACTTGCCAAAAATCTCCATTACCTTGGACATCAAATACTTTGTGTGATTTAAAAAAGAATACAACAAAACAAACATTGAACTTGGCTATCAAAATCTCAAACCCTTTGGAATTAGTGTGAATACCTTTTAAAAGAGCCCTATGTTTTCATTCCTTAAAGATATCTTGTTTTTCAAAAAAAAATCTCTAAAGGCTTCTAAATATTTAGGCTTACATTTCAAGTCACATTTAGACCAAAGTCAACATTGGGAACTATGGTTTTAGTATCTTGAATTTCACAAACTTTTAGCTTTATGCAAAGAAACTTGCTTAAGCTATAGACATTTAGGTCAAAAAAATTTATTTTTGTGTTGTATCACTTTCCAATTCTCAAAAACAAATCAAATCAACCAAAACATCAAAATTGCAAATTGGTGATAAACAAAAATTGGAAACAAAATTGAACAGAGTCACTATTGTTACTATTTCTACTGCTACTGACCTAAAATTTGTTTGCTATTGCTCTGAACAGTCACTTTAGGGTTGTCTTTGTTTATGATAGTCACTAAAAAAATAAGGCCACATTTTAAAAATAGGAACACTTTTGATTTGAACAGAATCACTATTGCAAACATTGCCTCTATTGATCTAAAAACTATCGGTTTTGACTGGAACTTGCTTGCTATTACTCATAATTATCGCTATCGCTATCTATGGTTTTTGATAGAAACAAAGTTTATTTTCCTATATTTGACCGCCATTGGTAGCAAAACTAGCTGCTATTGACCTAAAGTATTATCGCTATTGCCCTATTTTTTGGTGCAAACCAGAGACTGGTCCAAAACTAGTTAATCTTTCATCTTTTGAGAAAAAAATAGTCAATCCTCCAAAAAACCTCATACTTGCATCAATCCATATCCATTTGTAAAAATAAAACACATCAACCTAGTTTTAGGATTCAAAATCAAGACACAACTTGGATTATTCCTTTTCTTTCAGTTTTTAAGATATTAACATTTGCTTTCACCTTAAGGCTAGTTCAAGTAGATCTTCCAAACATATCCTCTAGAAAAATGAATTAAAATATTGATCCAAGTTTTCTACACTTTGAGTCCCAAAATTAGCATCATCTCCAAAACATCCACCAAACATCACTCATACTTTAGGGTCTTGAGTATCACAAAACCATAGAAAATCATCAACCCCTTTGTACAAAAGGTTTTTTCTTTTACATCATCCTCATTCATCATTATTTTAAAACAAAAAAAGATCAAACATCGAGAAAAATATTACACTTCATGACCATTTGGCATCCTACTGCACCTGTTCAACAACCACATCTTATGGCACCTATTATACAACCAAATTTCACACAAGTTGAAGGTGAGAAATTGGAAATTATTAGTAGTTTGAGAAATTGTGTGTTTGAGAAAAATGAAACACCAACTCAATGGACAAACATGGCTAATATTCTAGACAAAGAGGAACGAAAGTTGATCTTACAGCTAGAAGACCAATATTACCACCTCTTGTGTGGAAATAGATAAACCTAGATTACAAAACACCATTCTTTTTAAACAAAAAATCCCAAAAAAAAAATCATTCAACTCCATAGTTAGGAATCACCAAATTTCCCATGGTCTTGGAACTTGTTTATGGTAACCACAAGATCTCAAGACAGAAAAAAGATGGAAGCCAACAAGAGTAGCTCAAGTGCACCAAAAAAAAATCACCAATGAAGAAACCAACACATGGGGTTGTAAACTAAGTGACCTTACAACTCCTCAAAAAGAACCCTCATTTCAAGCAACACAAAACCAACCACCAAGTGATGAGGAAGTACTCCTTAGACACCAAAACATGATTGATAGTCAAAATCAACTTCTAAGTCTCAATGGCGTGATCATAGAAGAATGTAACAGTGATGAGGAACTCACTAATGAGAAACTATTAGAATACTCCCAAGATCGTAAGGTGCAAAATCTTATGGACAATATGCATGGGAAGAATGCAAACTCATATTTCCTCACATTAGCAAAAAGTAGTGCAAAATTACCCATTGACTTCAACGTGGACATCCTAAAGATCCAAATCTCATTCCACTAGGAGATCAAATTATGGTTAAACAAATTCAAAAACCAACCATGAATCCCAACTTACCACCATTTTTTTCACAAAAAAATTATCAAACACAGCCCATGGATAACCCATTGTTTAGACCACTATCCCAAATTGAACAAGTAGTTGTGGCACAACGGTATCAAGGAAATGCAACCCAAAATGTGCCACAAGATAATACTATGCAAAACATGGGAAACTTTCCAATGGAACAAGGTGGAAACCCATCACAAGGGAAATACATGCCACAACACACTTCATACATTGACCCTTCCAACAACTTACAATATCAACACAATCAACCACAACAAGGTTTAACATCAACACAATACTGGAATAACCTTCAAAATCAACCACAACAAGGTGTACCATCAATGAAATACCAAGCTAACCTTCAAAAGCAACCAAAACAAGGTGTACCATAAACACAATACCAAGGTAACCTTCAAAAATAACCATGACAAGGTGTTCCATCAATGCAATACCAAGGTAACCTTCAAAATCAACCACAAGAAGGTGTACCAACAATGCAATACCAAGGTAACCTTCAACACAACCCACAACAACAAGGTATACAATCAACAAAACATCAAGGTAGCCTTCAAAAACATTTAAAACAACAAGGTATATTGTCAATGCAACATCAAGGTAGCCTTCAACAACTTTCACAACATGGTGTACTACAAATGAACTATCAAAGTACACCCCAAAATATCCCACAAAATTAGTACCAAAAATATCCCACAAAATTAGTATCAAGGAACACCTCATAGTTAATATCAAGGTACACAACAAGGACACAACCTACCTTATGCACAAAAAGGACCCAACATACCTTATAGACAACATGGTCCTCAAGGTCACATGACTACACAATATCCATTTTATGACCAAACAAATGTCATGGGACAACATATCTACAATACCCAAAATCTTCAAGAAAGCACACCAAACAATGACATAAATGTGCAACTTCAAACACTCAATCAAACGATACTAGATATACAAATTGGAAAGCCAAGGAAGAGTTACACTCTCCAAGACATTTGTCCATATATGTTTGATCATAATTTATCCATGGTACCTTTCCCCAAAGGCTTTGAAATACCAAAATTTTACAAGTATAGGGGGAAAGGAGATCCAATTGAGCATGTACTTGAACTTCCAGTATCTTGCATGGAACTACAACAAAATGACACCTACTTAATGAGAATTTTTCCATGGAATCTCAGTGGGCCTTCTATAGACTGGTCCTCTCGTTTACTGCCAAGTATCAAAACATTTGATGAATTGTCAGATAAGTTTGTCAATCATTTCTCCTATAATATTGAATAGCACATTATGATCACCAACCTCTATTAAATCAAACAAAATCAAGGTGAATCATTTTCCTCATACCTATAAAGAAGAAGACACAAAGTGAGAAAAATTAAGTGGCTTGTTCCAAAGAAATAACTTGTTGATGTCTTTATCTCCAATGTACATGTAGATATCAATTACAACCTCACAATATTATGCCCGAGAAATTTTGAGGAAACCATTGAAAAAGGTATACTCATTGAAAGAGACCTCATTGCAAGAGGAATAATCAAACTTTACAACTCAAAGGATCAAACCTTTACTTCAAATGACAAACCCAAGATATGGGCTAAAAACAAAAATGTGACCAATGATGGAGTGGTTGATGCCAAGGTTGTGTATAATATACAAACTCCCACTATGCCACAAAATATTGTTCACATGACATAGAAAGGTTATGTTTCAAACAACCCACAGAACAACCAACCCAATTATCAACAGAAAAACCAACTTAGTTATCCTCAAAACAACCAACCCAACAACCAATAGTAGAATCAAGGACAGGATAACAAAAGGATACCACCATGGCAGTATGACCAACCACGAAGAAAATTGTACTCCCTTGGAAGAAACCCTCAAGGTCATTATATGCAAACTAGTCCAAAAGAACCTCATCATGATAAATGATAGAGAAAATTATGAGGAACCCAACTTCAAACCTCCTTGGTATAACGACAATGACAAATGTGAATTTCACAAAATCAAGGGGCATACCCCAAATAACTGCATGACTTAAAAACATTGTGCAAGACTTAATCGAAAAAGGAGAAGTGGACATCAAACCTCGTCCCAGAAATAAAGACCTAAATATCTATAAGAATCCAATCCCTAACCATTCTAGGGAAAATAACAAAGGAAAAGAACAAGATTACCATGAGGCCAACTTCTCTTATGGAGAGGATACAATTCTAGGAAATGTCTCTTGTGATGATCATACCATCCGTGTGGTAACCATATTAGGTAGAGATCCTTAATGTAATGTGACTACCTGAAGGGGAAGAGTAACAATCAAAGGAGCACCAACCCAAGTAAAGTCCACAAGCAATCCATCAAGTTACTATATTAGTGTGGACTAACTTAAGAAAACTCTTGCCCTAATCTCCATCCTTGAGCTCTTAAAATTATTGTCAGCACATAAGGAAATATTAGAGAAAGCTCTTGTTGAAACATCAGTCCCAAACACCCTTGACGCTAATCAATTAAGCTATGGTTGGAAATGTCACATCTACCCATCATTTAGTCTTTTCTAAGAAATACCTTCTACAAAAATATTTCCACAATCAAGCTCTTTATTTAAAACTATGTGTCCACAAACATAAAGTCAAGAAAGTACTCACAAATAACAGTGTACATCTAAACATTTGTACCTTAAAATTTGTGAAACAACTGGGATACTATAATGGTGTAATAGATAAAAACAAGAGCATCACTATCAAATCTTATGATGACATGGAGCAAAATTCAGAAGGAACTATCAAGATATTTGTTCAGATAGGATGGGAAATAATAGAAACTACATGTCAAGTATTGGATCTCAAGCTTCCATACAACCTTCTCTTAGGTTGACCATAGATCCACACTCTAAAATCAAGCCCATCTACATTCCATCAATGAATTAAGTTTCCTTACAAAAATAAGGAAGTGACCATATATGTTGACCTCGAACCATTTCATTATAGTGCCAAGTTGGAAGAGAAATACAAAAAGATTCTCCAAATAGCCAGCAACAATATATCCTTCCACTCCTTTTCATGCGTTGACCCAGCATCACTACCTTCATCCTCCATTGCACCTTCATCAATTGAGCTATCTAAATCCAAGGTCAAGAACCAATTACTTGACAAAGGTTGCGGGTAATATCACTTCAATCAATCCTTTTGCATTGGGATGCTTCCCCCAATGTTACCAAAGATATATGGAGGACCAAAAGAGATCTCAAATGTACAAACTGTAACAATTATAGTCAAACCCACTATTTTCACCAAGTGGGGAAACATGCAAGATGAGGAAGTATGTGAAGAGGATCTATCTTCATGGATCTACAAATAAAAAGGATGGGAAAAGCCACTACCTCCCCTTCCTATTGATGAAAACAACAAAGGGTATCAAATAGTGAAAACTATGGGATTCACTAGACAAGGTGGCCTTGGTCTACATAGACAAGGTAGAAGAGAACCAATCATTATGGAATGGTGCTTGAAGAATCTTGAATTGGGTTATGGTACATATAACGTGATTACACCAAATACTGAAAACACCTCTTATGAGGAAGGAGATACTTCTACCATTGTTGAGACATCAAATACTTGTGAACGTCTAAACAACTACCAATATATCCAAGACATGTTTGAAAACCTCAACGTAAATACCATCACCTTTGAATCCACATCCAATGATGACCATATCAAGATGGATTCCAATGAATACGAATTGGATTCTTGTGACTTTAGTGAATATAACTTAGATACCTTATGGAGCTTTGAAAAAACTAATGTCCCTAACCTAGCTACAATTCACATAAGCTTTGCAGATACCCATGACAAAATATCCTTGCATTATCCAAAATTGATAGATTCAGACCAACAGCATCATACTTTAGTTTTGGACTCTATAAGAGAGGGGGACCAACCACATCAAGGCTCCAGGTCACGAAGAGCTGAGAGTGGAGGGCTGCCCTAACTTACCTCACTCTAAAAGACACCTTGGGATAAATATCGAGAATGATGAGCACTATAATGCACTTCTATCACTCTACAAATCCTAAACTTACGTTTGGGCTAGGTGAGCCAGTTTTCAGAGTCAGTATTGTGTCTCAAATAACTCTCTATTTGAGGAAAACAGTGTAGTTCTAGGACAATAGCGCGGCACGCTAGCATCTCTCAGGTGCATTGGCATCTGTACAGTTAGAAAATAGTAAACACAATATAAACTGCCTAAAAACTAACTGGTAGACTAGCTAGTTGGTTTAGATGGGAAAAAATAGGATGATAAATTATGAGAAATAGAGACGAAGATGATAACACAAATAGATGAAAGCTAGGGTGATGAAGATAATCTCACAAAAGCACATATATCCCAACTAGCTCCACACATACGCTCACCTATACACAAGTAACAGGGAAAATTGTTGGGGTTGTATAGGGTTCTACCTCAGTTAGACCCTCATTTTGGTGTTTCCACATCCACGAACAACCTGAAAGTAGTGAAGTAGAAATATGTGATAAAGAAAAGAAGAGAGAACCAAAAACACTACAAACATTATTATGCTACTTCTATCAAATCATAAAGGAGAGGAATGGAACATTACCACCCCCACCCAAAATCTCACTAGCTAATGGAGGAGAATATGGACTTGGAAAGGTCACCATAGCTGCAATTGTGATGAAGGGAGGTCTCACAAGACTCCATTCCCATGCTTATATGGCATGCTTCACACTTGCAATGTGGATTTGATGAAGCTTCAAATGTTGTTGTATTGGAGTGTTGGAATGTTTCTTGAGAGTGAAGTGAATGCTTGAGAGTATGAATTTATTTCTTAGAGAATTAAATGGGATGAGAATGGATGTTTTTGAAGGTGGGATGGGAAGAATCTACCATTTTTGGGGTCGGTTGTTCGAAGAGGGATGTTGCAATTCATCCCCAATCAGGAGTGTAATGCCTCTACCAACTTCAGATGCAAGAATCCATCAGGGACGGCAGCACACCATGCAAATTTTTGTGCATTGTGTGTGCATCCCTGACAAATATTCTCTCATCGACACAAAGGATAGATGCTAAGTGGAGAAAGGAAGTTGGGTGATGTGGAATTTTACCTTCGGATTTGATTTTCTAAGGTAAATGTGAGTGAAAGGGGAATTTGCGTAAGGGGTGAAAATTCACTCCTATACAAACTCATTCCAAAATGATGAGGCTATTGCAGAGTTCATGGGACTACAAATGAATACACTCCAAGGAGATTGATTTTCTAAGGTAAATGTGAGTGAAAGGGGAATTTGCGTAAGGGGTGCAAATTCACTCCTATACAAACTCATTCCAAAATGATGAGGCTATTGCAGAGTTCATGGGACTTCGAATGAATATACTCCAAGGAGATCATATTACAGGTTTTATAATGGAACTAGATCGAGGAGCATATTTTGGGAGGGAGATTGTGTCCTCTAGTCACAAAATCAAACCAAAAATTTTAAAAATCAAAAGAAGGTCCCCTAAGGAAAACCACAAAGTGGCTTTATTAGATTAGGAAAAGAGAAAAATAATGGACACATCTAAGGGTGAAAACCTCTTCGAGGAACCCAAAGATGGAGGATTCAATCTTCCTACCACATAATATCAAGAGAAGTCTGCAATCTTAGTTGAAGATTTTGAACCCATCAATGTAGGCACAATAGAAATACCAAAGATAACATACCATGCAACATCACTTGATCCTAAAGAAAAGGTGAACTTCTCAGATTTATCAATGAAAGAAAAATCAACTTTGCATGGATATATGTAGACATGCTAAGGCTAGATCCATCATTGGTTGCACATCACCTCACCATATTTCTTGGAGCTAAACCCATCAAGCAGAAGCTATGAAAGATGCATCCACAGATAGCACTTTTGGTCAAAGTATAACTTCATAAATTGTTAAATTTAGGCTTCATCAAACCCATTGACTATCCTAAATGGGTATCTAATCTAGTACCAGTATCAAATCCCATTGGGGGCATAAGGATCTGCACAGACTTTTTGGATCTAAACAAGGTTTTCCCGAAGGATGACTTCCCTCTGCCCAGCATCAACATGAGTGTGGATCTAATTACAGGCCATGAAATGCTATCACTGATGGATGGATTCTCTAGATACAATTAGATCAAAATATCCCCTGAGGACCAACATAAAATAGCTTTCACTTGTGCATGGGGAACCTTTTTCTAGAACGTCTTGCCATTTGGTCTAAAGAATATTGGGGCAACCTATCAACAAGCTATGACCACCATCTTTCATGATATGTTGCATACCACTATGGAGGATTATGTGGATGACATACTAGAAAAATACATGAAAAGGGTAGATCATTTGGCCAACCTAGCAAAAGAATTCAACAAGCTAGAACAATACAACTTGCATCTCAACCCAAAGAAATGCATCTTTGACGTGACTTATACAAAACTATTGGGTTACATAGTATCAAGAAGAGGCATAATGGTAGATCCCACCAAGGTAAAATCTATATTATAAATGCCTCCTCCAAATACATTTAAGCAGCTAAGAAGCCTACAAGGTAAACTACAGTCCATCAGTAGATTCATTGCACAGTTGGCAGACAAATGCCATCCATTCACCCATTTTCTACACAAGACATAACATTTAAATGGGATGGAAGATGTGATCAGGAATTACAAGTAAAAGATTACTTACTCACTCCTCCAGTATTAATGCCACCAATTCAAGATAAGGGAATGATCCTATATGTTTCAACAACACCAACAACATTAGGAGCTCTGTTAGCACAACTAGATGACAATAACAAGGAAAGAGCGGTCTTTTATATCAATCAAACACTGGTGGGCTATGAATTGAATTATTCACCCATAGAAAGAGCATGTCTATCTATCGTATTTGTGGCACAAAATTTGAGACAATACATCTTAAACATATGAGTAAATTTGATAGCCAAAGTAGATCCCCTAAAATATCTATTGGCGAAAGCAAATCTAACACGGAGGATCGCTAAGTGGGTAATGAGACTTAGTGAGTTTGACATTGAGTACATTGATAGAAATGCTATCAAAGGATAAATAATAGTAGATCAATTGGAAGATGTGCCCATGGAAGATCATCACCCTCTAACAATAGAAATTCCAGATGAACACATACTACTAATAGATCAGTGTAGCCATTAGACCTTGTACTTTGACGGATCCTACACTCAACATGACTCAAGAGAAAGTATCTTATTTCTCATGTCATAGGGAGATAGTATACTTAAGGCTTATAGGATTTCTTTTCCATGTACCAATAACATCTTTGAATATAAAGTGCTAATCAAAGGACTCAAGATGGCCATAAGGAACTACAGGTCTATGGAGACTCTCAAGTAGTAATAAGGTAGGTAAATGGTGAATATGAAACAAAGGATGACAAGCTAACACTATATAAAAGAATGGTGGATAGTTTCAAATAGTACTTTATCATCATCACCTTAAAATAGGTTCCCACAATCAACAACAAAGTAGCCGACACTATGGAAAAAATAGGTTCACTTCTCGACATTCCACAAAGAATTCTACAATATGAATTCCTTGTAGAGAAAATCCTTATACCAAAATTTGATTTCTTGAAATAAAAACTAGTTTGTGATGTTGTTGGTCCTAACTCACCATGGTACCAAGATACATTTGACTATATTCAGCATGGTATCACACCTCTTGACTTAAGGACAAACCAAAAGAAAACCTTTGTCCGTAGAACATCCCGATTCACCATCTTAGGAGATACCTTATACAGACAAAGTCTAGATGAAACATTACTTCGATGTCTCGACGTGGAAGAAGTGCAAACCTCTTTACAGGAAGTGCACGAAGGTATTTGTGGGTCTCACTCTAGTGGACCTAATCTAGTATATAAATTGTTGAGAACATGGTATTATTGGGCCTCAATGGAACAAGAATGCATTCATTTCTTAAAAAGATGTCAATGTCAACAACATAGTGACCTTGTTCATTCACTGGCATAGGAACAAGACCTATAACAACACCATGGCCTTTCTCATAGTGGGGATTAGACTTGATAGGTAAGATATCTCCTGCTTCATCCAACAGGAACAAGTTCATTATCACTACAACTGAATACTTGTGATATCCCTCGCTTGGCCAAGAGGCTCAAAATAAAAACAATCCTTAATAATGTAGATTACAATTAACTAGTCGACCTTCCTGAGTAGACTTGTGGATCTAAAGAAGGGCATGACTTCGTTAAATAAATAAGAATTAAATGTAATGCACATAGACCATTGATAAGGAAGGAACATCTCAAGAGGGTTGGTGATTTCAAGAAGGAAATGTTGTTAATTAAATAATAATGATAACCTTCAGTGGGGATCCACCCAAAGAAGGCCAACTTACATCAAAGATGACTTATTAATTATTCAAATGAAAAGAAAGGTCAACCTATTATCATAAAGACATGTCTTTCTAATATGGTGCAATTTGAAGGTTATGTTACTTGGATGAAACAAGGCATAAAAGACCATGAATCACAATGTTTGAAGGATTGATTGTTGGAATATTAATTTATTTTCTGCAGAGAATTTTTGGATGCTCCCAAGGAGTGATGGACCCTCTACACCAGGCTGCAAATCACATGTAGATATTCAAACACCTAGCCTCAATATCAATCACATGATTTGCAAATTCATATCAAAAGAGGCAAACCATAAGACAAAAAATTACCCCATCGGCATGTGCATGTAATCACATAAGAGAATTCAAAAACAACACTCAGTTATATGGTGTCTATTCTTCATCATCACAATAATTATAACAGCAGATTGTATATATAAGAATTTATATCAAGAACTCTATTCTTACTAGCATAACAGTGATTATTAATAAATAAGTCTAATAATTAATTGATAATAGACGTGAATTTGTTCTTAAAAATCTATTAGTCTAAATCGATTGCATAACTCTATTTAGAACACTAAAAAAGTCAAGGGACATCACTATACTTCACAAAGAGGATAGAAGTAATTCCAATAATATACATCACAAGCAAATAGATATCCAATTTCATTTAAAATTATCTCATCTATCGATATGGAATTCCCCAAACCATTATAATGGACAATGAAACCCCATTCAAAAACCAAGATGTATGTGAGCTTTATTCAAAATTTTCTATCCAAGGCTGAAGTATCCAGTAAAACCATCCTAAAAATACTAAAAAAGACTGTTAATGACACTGGCCATGATTGGAATTTACAACTAAACCAAATCCTATGGGCTTACCAAACCAGCATCCGTACACCTACAAGTGCCACACCTTTTTCCTTGGTCTATGAATCTAAAGAAGTCTTACCTATTGAAGTTGAAATCCCCTCACTACAAGTATCCCTGAAATTCATGGTTAGCAATGTGGAATATTGGGTTTCTAGATTGAATGAGTTGGAACTCTTAGATGAAAGTTATTTGAGCACGTTAGACCATCTTCAAGTTTATCTGAATCATCTAAAACAAAGCTACAAAAAAAATATTAAAAATAAAATCTTTCAAGTTGGTGACCTAGTACTAAAAGAGAATCAAAAGATCCAACTGAATCAAGATGGGAAGGGGAAGTTTGAACCAAACTGGTTAGGTCCTTTCATCATCACAACAAGCTATGGCTTTGGAGCTTATCAGTTGGAAACTTTTGAAGGAGAACCTTTAGCCAAACTGTTGAACAATAGCCATCTTAAAAAAAATTATACTTAAACACATCATAGTATCTTAGCAAAAAATCCAAAAAAGAAAAAAACTAAAAATCAAGGAAAACGATAAAGAGAAATAAAATTTTCTTTAAGTGAAAACCACTTTGTGGCACTTCTAGGATAGGTATCATAGTGAAAACTTGGAAAATAGGAACTACATTTGAATAAGACATGCATCCTTATCTATTAGTACTATCTAAAACATCCACCCATAATAAAACATGCAAAACAACCATGGCTCGATGAATGATCAAGTGTTGAACCTTGTTGCACCATCAAAATCTATCTCCCCTAATAAAGGTAATCTTGTCTCATACTGGGGGAAACTTCTCAAAATTGGTAGCAAATTGGATCCTTGTAAATCCCATCACAATCAAAAACTATCAAAATCAAAAACATCAAAATCTAAAAAATAAATTATTATTTGATTCAACACCAGTCAAACTATGTGGTCTTTGCATGCATAACATAGACAAGGCTTATCTGTTATTAGCCCACTAAGGCCTTATTTCATTCCCCTTAGGTGACTTTCATGGTCTTTTAACTTAGTCAAAAATTCAATCTTCAAAAACATTTGAAAAACGGGAAAATTCAAAACATGTTCTTATAAAAAAAGTGAACTACGAGCCTCTACAAGGACACCATAACTAATGAGCCCCCAAGGCCCTAGGTTAGTCCCCCAAAATTTTAAAAAAAAAGAAAAAAAAAACATTCAAATATCTTATCAAAATCCAAAAACATTCATAAAAAATACATAAAACTCCAAAAAATAGTGTTGCTCAATACAGTTGAACTATAATGTCTCTACATCCATCACATAGGCAAGGCTAATCTATGATCATCCCCTAAGGCACTAGTTTAGTCCCTTTAGGTCCCCTTATTTGTTTCTAAATCTCCCAACAACAACAAAAAGAACAACAAATAATTAGAAAATTACAAAAGGTCTTATCTCCATTGACACTTATCCACAATAAACTTTCCATTCACAATAAACAATCATCACCCTCACTCTTTGACAACACACTCAACAAAAAAAAAAATCAAAATTGAAAATTCCAAAGTGAAGATCGAAACGATTAGATCACTATCAAGTTAAAACAATGCCTAAGTATAGACTACCATACCTATTTGGAAATTATTATCAACAATCCTAAAGATTATTCTTAATGGATAAAATGTTCCTACAATAGACGTCATCAATGGATTTCATCTGAAACATGAAAACAACTATGGCAAGTGATATTGCATCATTGTTTATCTTTTTATAGTCTTATCTTTTTTATTTATCTTAATATCACATTCCCAAGATCTCTCAAGGATGTCCATAAGGATTTAGAGAATAAATGGTGGCGCTAACTATAGATTTATATTTGTTTTGTTTGTTAGATGTTTTTTGTGATACTACCATGGTGAATAATTGCCTTTTTTTGTGTATGGAAGTTGTTTTGAGACAATTCATGCAACAATTGCATGTTAGGTATTTCATACCTCTCTATGTAATTGGTTCAAAAATTTATAGCACAACTCAACTATATACTCTAATAGGGTTTTTGTATGTCTGGTATGAGCAAGAATATTCTTTGTGTGTCGAGTCAAAGTCCATGCAATGGATACAATGCCACCTTGGTTATTAATACCCTGGTGCATCGTATTTGTTTTCTACATCAAAAATATTGCTAAAAGATACAAAGCCTCCATGAAAGCAAAAGCAAAACTTATCCGTAACTAACAACATCAAATTTCTATCCATCTCTAAATCATCAAACATTTCTTCTCACTAATAGCTCCATCCTGCATCACAATATCATTAGTACCACATACATCTTGCATTCACAAATTCATCAAGTACTTATCATGACCATATTAAAATGATAAAATATCACACATCATGTATAATCATCCATCACATACATATAGTATCATCATCCATGTCGTATCCATCATATATAAACATCTATTATATGCATCATATATTATCATCCATCACATAGATACAAAAATCATGTGTCCATCCATATCATATACATACATCAAAAAATACAAAACATGAACATATATCCAAGATCATCCATAAACATCTCATAACACATCATGAAGTCGGATCAAAATATGGTATATTTCATTAAAAAATGGATAATTCCATCATCAAATGTCATGTCTGATACAACATCAAAGGAGATCAAAATAAATATATATATATATATGAGGCCTCAGTTGGGTCAATGAATACATATATACAAAAATGTATCTACATAAGTCTCTGATACAATATATATGAAAGATCATAAACATAATCAGCCTTGCTAGCCATCTGGTGGTGGAGGTCTAGGTTGATATTGGCTATGATGTGGAGAGGGTTGTGGGACAATTAAAGGTTGCTTAGGCTTCCTGAAAGACTGGCCATTAGACTTTGCACCTATCTAGGTGCTCGGCTCTCCAAACGTAGACGTCTCTGAGCTTTAGGAGTAAATTCCTCATAGAGTGTCTGATAGTATGTACATCTCTATAATAACTGATCCCTCTCAGCCTGCTCTGATCGAGGGGAATAGAAGAGGTTTGAGATATCTCACTTGTAATTCTATCTTGCCTCTTGGCAGCCAACTCATCTCTCAATGAATCCCTCTCCTAATGGAGAGTATCTCGCTCTACTCTGAATGTATCTCTCTCTGTAGTCATGATCAAAACCTATGCCTCAGTAGCCTATCACCACACAATCTCACCATCACACTCTTCTCTAACTGCATCTCTATCTATTGTCATCTATGCTAGTTGATCTTCCATATCTCCTTGAGGGGGAGGACCCTAAGGAGCTTGTGGTACCTAATGCTGCTATGGATGTTGGCCATCATACCGATGATCCTGCTAACCCTATACATGATGCAATTTCTCATGGGAAATCTTGAGACGTTGTCAATTTTCTTGGCACCCAACATAACCTCCTCTACATATACCTAGCACTAGAATCCTTGTGATCCCCCCAAGTAGACTCCTCCCATGTAGTGCATCCAAAGATGGCCATAATCATTGATAGGTCGAGTCTTGCACTCGTCGAAGTGTCTTAATACTCTCTCTCATAAATATCTCTCAAGCAAGAGATTAGAGAAACCAATTAGAAATCGTGTCTATCTATATTAGACCAACTGATCTTGATCATTTGGCCATGCCTCGCAATCCCTATAGGGGCACCATATGAAATTAGTAACATCATCAAAAACTATCCTCCAATAAAATAGTCTGCCAGGTTGAGTATAATGAAGATACACATGGTATTGATAAGCATAAGGATCATATGCATCTTTTCCCTGCATACCCTCTATTTGAGTGATGGAAATCCTCTCCTAGGCCCAAAGTGCAATAAACTAGCTCTGGCAGATATACTACTACCCACTAGGTACACTACCTCGTGCATATATTTGTATAGGTGGGCCAACACACACTTACCCCAAGCGTACACTGTCACCTCCTCCATCATCTACTCGATAACAATGCACCAACCAACAAGGAACCTCTTTGCCCTCTTATCAAGAATCAAAGGCTCAATGATGATACCTACCAAAATGGGAACCATAGGATCGACACCATCATAGAGAGACCTCAAATCGATGACCTACAACTGCTCCACACCCAATAATCTCTTTATTGCTAAGGTACCCTACCAAACATCATGCTCAATGAGCTCACCATGAATGGGGATCCTTAAAATCCTCTAGACATCCTCTAAAGTAATGGTGCACTCCCCAATAAGCAAACGAAATGAAGAGGTCTTAGAATGCCACCTCTCCACTAATGCAGTCATCATGGCTCGATGAGCCCTAAGCAATGGCAAGTAAGTGATATAATGTAAACCCACAACATCGAGAAAGTCTCTTTGTGTATCAATCAAATTGGTCAACCCATCCATCAACCATGGACATCACTCTCACATAGACAATAGGTTAAGGATAGCTTGCAACCATTCAACGCACAACATCAGGACTTTCGGGAACTTTAAACTAAAATTAAACATTGCAAATTAGTTGTTTTGAAGCAAAAGTAGATTTTTTCTATGAAATAGTGACCACTTTTGTCGATAGAGCCCAAATTTTTGGTAATAGCACACATTTTTGGCAATAGTGCCAATATTTCTCAATAGCACTAAAAATTGGAAATAGCACGAATATCTAGCGAAAGTGCCAAAATTTTGCAATAGCGCAAATTTTCTAAGCAATAGCGCTAATAATTTTCAATAGCACTAAAAATTGTCAAAAGCGACCTTCCAAAGGTCAATAGCACCAAAATTGAGCCAATAGCGAGAAAAATGATAAAAGTTCACTATTGCCTAAAAATGAGTTTAAACATTAATTGTGAAGATGAAAAATGACAAAAGCAAAAATTAAAGGCATATGTATCGGAGCCTCTACACTAGTTGACCATTGGCATACTCTGGCTACCTCTAACCTATGTAGAACTCCTGGAACTCGAGGCATCGTGAATCATTGTTTGCAGAAGAAAATCCCACAAAGGCTCTAGAGGCAAGAAAATTTTAAATCAAGGAGTACAAATGAGGGGTAATTTCAACCTAATTTACCATTTAAACCCCCCTAAACCCTATTTTTTTTACCTTGGGTACCCTCCTAGGTCAAAATTAGGAGCTCCTGAGAACATCTAAACTATAAACGAAGACCCTATGGCCTAAATTTTTGTCCTTTGTGCATCTAAACTATAAAAACCTTATCGTGAGCCCGACCCAAAAATAACCTTTTCCAACCAACCTTTCGAGGGGGTAGCCTAGGGTCATACTATCTTTCTAATGACCATTGAGGCACAGTGGGACACAAAAAATTTCAAATCTTGATCTTGACATCAAATTCTTTGAAACAAAGCAACCAGTACTTTGTCTCAAAGAGGGGAAAATGTAGACATGTAAAAATGACCTAACACTTATCAAACATCTTGAATGACATTTTTTCATTCATCGGCATCATTATCATTAATATCATTGCATTTCATATCATTCTCATCAAAAAACCTAATTTCATCTATTATTTAAATAATCTTTAAACTATTTAACTAATTCAATATTTCATCATTTATCTAACTTTTTTCCTCCTAATTAATTAAATAACATCAATTATTTAATTATGTCACTAATATATCATATTCTCCTAAATCAATTAAATTATTTTTACTTAATAGTTTAATTAAATCACTTTCCCCTTTCTAAACCTGAAAAAATAAATTAATTATTCAACATCATTCAACATAGTCAACAAACAAGTACAACCTTATTTGTTAAAGTCAAACATGACTTACACATTCAACTCAAAATATTAATTAATTATTCTCACCCTCTTTCTGATTGAGCAAATCATGATCACTGATTTCTCACTCTAAACAATTGACTAACTCATCTATTCTTCAATCCCACTAAGCTCTCAATATATTTTCTCAATTCCACTAAATACTCAACTTGATTTCATCAATCACACAGATTATGCAATCTAAATTCATTAATATTTCCAATCTAATTCCTCTCAACGGTTTTGAACCGTTGATTAGGTTCTTCTACTATGAAGTCTTGATCGTTCATCTCAAAATGTGAAATCTATAAAATAAACTTCAACCCTCTCACAAATCATCTAGAATTTACATAGTAAAGCACTGCACAATTATCTCTTGAGTACATTATGAGTTATCATCACATTCTAGTTCAACATTTTACACACATTGAAGCGTTTGCAATGCATAATGGAGGCTTTGCATTGATACAAAAATGCAATTCAACATCAATGTGAATACAACTTCGACATGGTATGGTAAGATTTGGTTCTTTTGTATTCATTTAAGGTTCTTAATTGCTTATTTGATTGAATTCATGGCTTTCATTTCACATTTCATGAGTAATGGGTTTAGGGATTCTTAATCTTGTTTGAATTAGTTTAATTCATTTGTTTTTCTATATGCTTCATTCCCCCTTACAAAAAATGGTTCCTCAAGTAAGATGGAATTTAATCATAATGGTACATATGTCATATAATTAAAATATATATCATAAATTCTAGATGATTTGATATCAAAAACATTGACTATTGTAGATAAATAGTTTTATGTAAGACATAAATAACATTAGGCCTCTTAGACCAAATTTTGGTATGATCATAGTGACTTGGAGGTCATTATGCACCATCATTTTCATAAAAACTAATGTATACACTTAAATTTGGTCCGGAGGAAATTAATTAAATACAATTTATTTAATTAATAATCTTTAATTTGTCTACTTATAAATAAATTGCAAAATTTATTTATATAGTTCATTTTCTTCATGTCTTAATTAAATGAACAAATTCAATTAGTTTGTTTTATTTAATTAACCTCTAATTAAATTTGAATTCTAAATTTGAATTTAAGCACATTTCTGCTAACTTCTTCTCATCTTCCACCTCATCAATATTTAATTTGGCATTTATCCTCAACAAATTCTTAAAAAATTGGGGCAGTTGGCCTTCATCTCCATTTGATTCCTCTTCACACTTGGCAGTTTGTTCTTCTAAAGGGAACACACTCCCCTTTTCTCTCTAACCTCTTCACTTTCAACTATTCATTCTCCATATCAAATCCAGACCATTGATTCCTGCCACCTAGGCTGATGCCTTGGAAAATTTATAAATGGACCCTCATTTACAACAAAAGCATATAGAGAGCTAAGCATAATTACACTCTACAAAAATTTCATTAGCATTGTCATCTTAGCATTAGCATTTTAGTATTAGCATTTTAGCATTAAGTAGATTAACCATGGAATTTGCATTAGTAGCATCTTAATTACAGTAGTTTAGTCATATCATTTCCATTAGCAAAATCATAGTAGCATCATTATCTTTGCATAATCATCTACAACAAATTTAGCAATCAATCATGTAGTGTAGGAAAGATCTCTTGCATTTCAAGCATCTCATTCTTTAGGTTGTCATTTGGAAATTCATGTGCACAAACAATCTAAGAGAAAAAATGACTTAAAGAATCCTTGGAGATAGAGGACAATGAGACACCACTAGGGAATCATTTGTTTCAATTTGATTGTTGTTTGAATTCCTTAATATAATGTTTCATTGGTGTGTTGTGTAGTTTTGATTTGCTTATTCAGGATACATTTTATATAACACACATATGACAATGCTAATGAAATTTTTGCAGAGTATAATTATGCTCAACTCTCTAAATGCTTTTTTTGTAACTGAGGGTCCATTTATAGGTTTTCCAAGGCATTAGCCTAGGTGGCAAGAATCAATGGTTTGGATTCAATTTGGAGAATGAACGGTTGAAAGTGAAGAGGTTAGAGAGAAAAGGGGAGTGTGTTCCCTTTAGAATAACAAACTACCAAGTGTGAAGAGGAATCAAATGGAGATGAAGGCCAAGTGTCCCAAATTTGTTAGAATTTGTTGAGGATAAATTCCAAATTAAATATTAGAATATTTCATTTCATGAGACACATGATGAGGTGGAAGATAAGAAGTTAGTAGAAATGTGCTTAAATTAAAATTTAGAATTCAAATTTAATGAGAGGAGGTTAATTAAATAAAACAAACTAATTGAATTTTTTCATTTAATTAAGACATGAAGAAAATGATCAAGTTTGTATTGAAAGGAAGTACATCTAAAACACTTGCTTCCCCTTCAAATCAATACAATATAGAGCAATTGCAAAAGATTCTAGCATAGATATCCATACTGGAACTTCTTAAAATTTCACAACCCATAAGGAAATTCTAGAAAAGGCTTTGGTGGACACCACAGTACCAACTAATTTGGAAGTGTGTCAATTCCAAGCCATGGCGGGACATTTGACTACACCCTATTGTTTATCATTCTCAGAAAATGATGATGCATCCCTCACTCATCCACATAATGCTCCACTCCATATTGAGGTTTTAATCCATAAACATCGAGTCAAACGAATTTTAATATATGGAGGAGCTGGTCTAAATATCTGCACCTTAAAGCTTATCCGTGCATTGGGATTTTTAGAAAATGCAATAGATTCCAGAAGAAAGATCCTCTCAAGGACTAACAATATTGCCAATTCAAGTGGGACCAGTTGTAAAAGATATAATCTGCCAAGTTTTGGACAAGGAGTTGACTTACAACATACTCTTGGGATGACCTTGGATCCATGAAATGCAAGCAGTGCCATCAATATATCATCAATGCTTGAAATTCCCTTACAATGGACAAGAGATCACAATTTCAGCAGATTCTAATAATCCCCAATACTGCAACACTCTCAAGACAGTCCAAGATGTTTTTGTACCACACAACAAAGAAACTCACACTTCTATTTCATCAAGTAATGAAGGACAACTGAATTCTTTGTCAAATTAGTTTGAGAAAAAGGTTCAGTCAAAAGATAAAGGCATTGGTGATCCCATTTCCTCAAGTAATGAAAGCCAACTAAATTCTTTGTTAAAACAATTTGAGAAAAATATTCAATTGAAAGATAAAGGCATGGGTGAGTATTCAATTGAGTAGTCCTTATGTCTCTCACAACTGCTACTTTCTCCAAAATCATATGGGAAACCATCAACATCTAGACAACAATCTTCACAACCCATCACAATCTTTGATGGTACATTTGTAAAAGTAGGAACTCTAGTTGATGAATTTGAGGACAGACATTTTAAATTGGCTTTACAAAGATGAAGATGAATCCACAACAGCAACTTCCAATATACCACCAGAGCAATATGGTAAAGGGTTCACAATCTTAGAAAAGATGGGATATGAAGGAAAAGGTCCTATTGGAAAATGAAAAGAAGGCATTGTGGAACCAATTTAGCCTATCACAATCAATGCAAAAGACAAGATAGGGCTAGGATACAAAGAAGAGACAAAAGAAGAAACCACTTAGCAAATTTGTGAGTGAATCCTCCAATTGCAAGCTAGTTTTGAAATAGACTCATATGAATATGAATGGGATTCACTATCTAAAGTATCTTTTGAAGACAAAGAAATCAATTTGATAAAGAGGTATGCACCTATACATATGGAGGGACAAAGTTCAGGGTCTAGACCATTTGAATTTGGATCACTACATATCGATGACTCAAGTGAGGATGATCAGACATCGAGCGAGATAGATCATTTGAAGGAGAGTAACATTATAGACCTTGACATTGCTATCGAACACCTTGAAAATGTTTCCATCTTGACACTTACAGCCTTTGATCTTGACCAAACTGATGATTCCTTACCTTTGATACATCCTGAACTCATTGACTGGGAACAAACCAAGTTGTTTGATATCCCTATTTTTTTAGATGATGATGCCATTGTCAATTTCCTTTATTCTAAAAATCTAGAAACAAGTTCCACCAATGAATTTCATAACAAAGCTTCCAATCAGGGTAGTTCCAAATCTCTTAGCTGCAAAATAAAGAATACAAAAAATTGATCTAATGGTGAAAACCATGCAATGACAGTATTCGATCATGAAAAAGTAAAAAGAAAGAACATATCCAACAGTGAAAACCTCTTTGAGGCACTAAAGGATGAGAGATTTGACACTCTTCCTGAACATTATCAAGCAAGATCTTTAGTATTGGTTGAGCCTACACAATCCATAAACATTGGTACTACAAAAACAACAAAGACCCTACATCTAGCGGCATCAATGACAGAGAAAGAAAAGCCAAATTTCACCAAATTATTTGAAGAAAGACAAATCATTTTTTCTTGGTCCTATGCTAACATGCCAGGAATAGATCCAGATCTAATTATGCATCATTTATCAATAGCACCTAGAGTGAAGCTAGTAAAGCAGAAATTGAGAAAAATGCATCCACACATCGCCCTACTAGTGAAAGAAAAATTGAAGAAATTACTAGATGTAGGGTACATCCAACCAATTGACAATGTAGAATGGATCTCAAACATTGTACCAGTCTCCAAACCAGAAAAAAAATCAGAATATGCATAGATTTTAGGGATCTTAACAAGGATTTTCTGAAGGATGACTTTCCTTTCCCCAATATAGACATCTTTATGGATTTAACAACAGGACATGCTATGCTATCACTCATGGATGGCTTTTTAGGCTATAATTAGATCAAAATTGCACCATAGGATCAAGACAAAACATTTTTCACATGCCCATGGGGTACATTTTGTTGGAACATCATTCCTTTTGGATTAAACAATGCAAGGGCCACCTATCAGTGTGCAATGACAACAACCTTTCATGACATGATGCACACATTCATGGAGGACTATGTGGATGAACTGGTAGCAAAATCATTCACTAGGGAAGGACATCTAGAAATCTTGGATAAAATATTTACCCATTTGGAAAAGTTCAATGTGTGTTTAAACCCAAAGAAGTGTGTATTTGGAGTAACATCAGCAAAACTCTTAGGATACACAGTCTCAGCTAAAGGCATCGAAGTAGATCCATCAAAAGTTAAAGCAATCATGGAAATTCCAACTCTTAAGAACATTAGTCAACTAAGATCTCTACAAGGAAGATTCCAATCCATCAAAAGATTCATCATGCAACTGGTGGACAAAAGTCATCCTTTTACTCATTTGTTACGCAAGAATGTTTCTTTTAGATGGGATGAAAAATGTGAGGCTACCTTTAATCAATTGAAACAATATCTGATGAATCCACCTATATCAATACCACCAACAGAGGTAAAACCACTTCTACTCTACATAGCAACTACCGAGGTATCTTTGGGAGCTTTGCTAGCACAAGAAGACTCTACAAGAAAAGAAAGGGTCATCTACTACATCAACAAAACACTGAGTGGCTATGAACTTAACTATACATTCATTGAAAAAGCTTTTTTGGCAGTGGTTTTTTCTACTCAATAATTGTAACGCTATATGTTAACACATACCATCAAACTAATAGCCAAGATAGATCCATTAAAATATCTACTCAACAAAGCCAATTTAACAGGAAGATTAGAAAAGTGGGTGATGATATTGGGTGAATTTGACATTCAATATGTGGATAGGAGAGAAATCAAGGGCCAAGAAATAGCGGATCAATTAGTTGAAGCACCATTACAAGATAACCATCCTATGTACATTGAATTCCCAAATGCAGATGTCCTCACAATGACAACACAACATCGTATATTATACTTTAGTGGGTCTTACACTCAACATGGATCGGGTGCTGGAATCCTATTTGTTACTCCTCAAGGACACACTATCCCAAAATCTTACAGGTTGATGTTCCCTTACACTAACAACAAGGATGAATATGAAGCACTAATCATTCACATCAAGGTAGCAATGGAATGGAAAATCATAGAATTGCAGGTTTACGAAGATTCTCAATTAGTCATCAATCAGGTTAATGATGATTATCAAACAAAACATGAAAATTTGATGCCATACAAGAGAATGGTAGATGAATTCAAGAAATACTTTGTTGAGATCAAGTTTGAACAAGTTCTAAGAATAGACAACAAAGTTGTAGATGCCATGGAAACCATTACTTCTTTGTTACAAATGCTAGAAAAATGAAATCATTATGAATTCATGGTGGAACAATTGTTTAATCTTGCCTATGACAATCTTGAATCCCAAGTCATGTACCATCTTGTTGAATTCAATCAATGGGAAGATTTATACGTATCTGAGAGAAAATACCCTTCCACCTGATCTATCTCAGAACCAAAAATGCAACTTTATCCGTCAAACAGTCCAACATACCCTAATAGTTGATACACTTTATCGACGAGGTCTCGATGGTACTCTCCTCCAATGTCTTGAACGTGACGAATCTAAAACCGCTTTACAAGAAGTTCATGAAGGTATTTGTGGTACTCATTCAAGTGGTCTTACTCTAGCTAAGAAACTCATACACTCGGGATATTATTGGTTGAACATGGAGAAAGAATATTTTCAATTTTTCAAGAAGTGCAAGAAGTTTCAAGTCCATGGAAATCTCATGCATGCACCAGCACAAGAGTTGCAACCATTCACATTGACCTATCCTTTTTGTCAATGGGGACTTGATCTTGTTGGTAAGATTCATCCATCTTCCTCTAATGGACATAAATTCATAATCACATCCACAGAGTATTTCATAAAGTGGATTGAATTCATCCCATTAACCATGATCACTAGTAAACAAATTGCCTCCATTCTAAACTACATTGTCTATCAGTATGGCATCCCTAGCTCCATTGTCACTAAAAATGGTAGACCCTTCAAAAATTAGGATGTACAAGAACTTTGTGAAAATTTTCATAGCCAACACTAATTTTCCACACCCTATTACCCTCAAGGGAATGGCCAAGCAGAAGCCTCAAATAAGACCATTTTGAAAATTCTAAAGAAAACTATCAACGAGGTTGGATGTGACTAGCATGTTCAATTAAACCCTACTTTATAGGCATACCATACTAGCATCTGCACCCCTACAGGAGCCACACCACATTCCCTTGTGTATGGATCAGAAGCCATCTTACCTATTGAGGTTGAGTTACCTTCACTTCGAGTATCATTGAAAGGAATCATTTCAAAGGAAGACTATTGGGTATCGAGACTATAGGAGTTGGAATTCTTAGATGAACGTCATCAACATGTTGTTGATCATCTGAAAGCTTATCAACAAAGAATGTCAAGGAGTTATAACCACAAGGTAAAACCAAGAACATTTTAGGTTGGTGACTTGGTACTCAAAAAGAATCCTCATAATCAACAAGATCAAGAAAAGGAGGGAAATTTTGAACCTAATTGGCTAGGTCCTTTTGTTATTGTATCAGCCTATGGATCTAGAGCATATCAGTTATCTACATCTGAAGGGGACCTATTTGAAGAACCTATCAACGACCTTCATCTCAAGGATTTTTATACATAACTCATTCAATGCATGGTTTAAAAAAGCTGAAAAAATCCAAAAAAAATAAAAAGTCCAAAAAAATAAAAAAGTTGAAAAATCCAAAAAAAATCAAAAAGATAAAAAATACAAAAAATCAAAAAAAGCTAAAAAATCCAAAAACCAAAAAGGAAAAAATACAAAAAAATTGAAAAAAAAATAAAAATTGTTACCTTGATGAAAACCTGACAAACAGGCATCTTGGTGACAAAAAAAAAATTAGAAAATAAGAAAAAGTGCAATAAAAACTAGTGAAAACTTGGCAACAGGCACTATTTGTGATAGATTAGCTTTTCCATCTATTGGAACATGTTTCAGTCATTCGCTTTTCACCATCATTATGCATGTTCATCATACGAACCTCATGTACATATCTGGGTGTCGCGGTCGTGTTTCACCTTGGCTTGGCTATCATTGTGCATATTCGCAATAAATGGTTGGTTCTCACTGGGAGAAAAATCCTAAACTCACTAGGGGAAACCTACTTTGAGCTTAAAACAATAGACAAACAATAGTCAAACAACATAGCAAACATAACAATCACAGTGAAACTCAACATTGAACATCAATCACAATCTTTTGAAAAACCAACCATCCAAATCAACAGGCAGATTGATCAAAACAAATCTAACTGGATGATGTTCTTCTGAATCATGATTTAATCATTTTAGCATAAATGTTCAACTATTGTATTTTGATTGTTGTTATCATTTCTCTGGAGCAACTCAAGGATGTCATGAACTAGACAAGCTATGATGGAGTATGGATATTTTTTGTCTACTATCTATGAGTTGATCATTATTACTATGCAAATCTTTCACAGGACATGCTCTACAAAGTATCATTGATGATATTCTAGATTTTCATAGGAAAAGGATTAACTCTTGTCTGTTTTATGCAAGCTATACTCAAGTCATCTTGGTTCAATTATGCCTAGATGCTTGTATTACCTTGCAATATAAAAAATCGATGGAAGTTATACTTAGGTCATCATGGTTTAATTATACCATCAATTTTTGTACTAAATTTCAACATATTAAAAGCCCAATGATGATACCAAGCACAAAAATTGGCTGAAAAAATGACAACATTGCATATTTAAATTTACAAGGTTAAGATAGATTGCATCCATATTGGTTTTGCATGTGCATTTTAGATTTTCCAAGGCTGGCTAATTTCAAAATGATTCTACCTCTCTCATTAAAGGATTGAGTACATTTGGCATTAACAAAAAAAAATATCATTCATATGTAGTTTCATAATCATTATCATATCATACATACATTAGAAAGCATTATCATACATCCATCCATGCATTAGATCATATATTTGCATCATGAAAAATACAAAAAAAATAAGGTGCATCACATCTCATTTGCATAATCAAATCCATCTCAAATAGCATAAAGCATCATCCATACAGCCATATAGGATCATAATCCATGCATCACCATTTCATTATTGCATCCATACACAACCATGGAATAATCATATAAACATCACATAGCATATAGAACATAAATCAAATGCATTCATCATAAGCATTAATCATAAAAGCTTGTAGATATCATATAAAGTATCTGTTGCATCTCATATAATCTCAAAATAATCAATGTCAAGTGTACAATGATATCCCAAAATGTGGAAAGATACATCAATAAAGTGGAAAGAAATCCTTATGTCTTTGATCGAATAAATGTGTACATCAAGTCTCAGTACATCAAATGTGAACATAAAAGCTATGTGTTGCTCCCCCCAGACAATGTAGGCCTCATTGTGCCTATTGTTGCACCACTAGATGGACCTACACCTGGATCTCTGCCTACCAGATCTCTAGGAGGTGGCCCAATCACACATCTACTTGTAGTCTGAGAATTACTTCGACTGATTTGGAATGGATGAACTATGCATAACTCAGGGCACGCCACTCTGCAAGAACTGCCTCATAGTACCATAATCTATAGTACTATGCCTCTCTAGTAGAATGTTGCACCTCCCTAAGCATATCCCCTATAGCGGTCCCCTCAGACACTCTCTATAACCTCTCAACTAAGGCCTCTGCATGCTCACATCTCTGCCTCGCGGCATCTCTCTTTGTTGTTAGAGAGGAAATCTGCACCTGTGCATGTGCTAGCTATCCCTGTAAACTTTGCACTTGTGCCTATAAGGAATCTATATGTACCTACTACTGACGAGAAGGCATGTGAATCTAAATCTAAGATGGTCCTACTATTGTTTTCTTGAAGGAACAATAGATCTCCTCCTCTGGGGTACTCTGAGGTCTAATATTTGTCTGCCTCCCCCATCTCTGCCATCTCCATCATCTCCCTACTCATCATCGCCATCTCCCCCACCCGTCCTCTGTCTCGGTGCCTACTCATCATCCAATGTTGATGTTGGCTCATCTAGACTAGATATCCTCAAGAAAGCATGTGTGAAAAAATACTAAGCATACTTATCTGTCATCAAAGCATCTGCGATCTCTAGAAATTAATCCAATATTTGTGGTTGCAATCCAAAATACTCCTCACAAGCTGCATCATATTATAGTGTGGGTCCCCACTTTGGAATATCCTGTTGTCTTTGAGCACATAATGTAGCTCCCTGAGACATAACCTGAACTCGGCCATACAGGTGAAGCACCCTCATGAGCAGGAATCTATTGATGACAAACTATGTCTACCCAATCAAGTACATCGAAGTGAAAACATATGGCATCTCAATATCATCCTCGAGCCACTTCTCACAATCTAAGTAGGATCTCCATGTGGCAGTCTCTAGATCATCAATAAGACACCGCCAATACTCCAATTTTCCTAGTTTGTGCTAGACAACCAGACCTATGTATCCAAAGACATAGGGCCTGCCAACTAGATTATCTCTATCCACCACAGGACGAGTAACAGTTATATGCTCCCAAGCCCAAATCTAAAGTAGTGTCACTCCAACAAATAAACTCACCACTCCAAGGTACACCACCTAATGTAGATCATGATACAAATGAGCTAACATGTAGGAACTCCATGCATGTTGAATCCCCTGCGTGATCATACTCTCCATTATCCTACCCCAGCCAATGGACAGTCCTTTCGACCTACGGTCAGAACATAGGAAACCTCTAATGAAACTAGCTAGAACACATGGTAAGGGCTCATATGAATCAACCATCTCCTTCCATCCTTCCATGGGATCTCATAACCGCTAATCCCGTCATCAGCAAAACTCCTCCTCAGTGCCTTAGTACCTCCCTGCTTGGTCTTATCATAGATGACTAACTCACCAACCACATGAATCCCCAATATCCAGTACACATCCTTCAGAGTAACTATCATCTCACCAGTGACTAGATGGAACGTTTTGTGGTCGCTATGCCACCTCTCAACTAATATGGTCAACACTCCCTTGTTTGTCCTATACTAGGTCATATCAATCAAGGAAGATAGACCGCATCGCATAATAATATCCAAATCCGCCTGCACCAAATGTGGAATCATGTCCCAGGTCTTTGGGAAGCGCTCCCAAGACTAAAAAACTCTAAAGTTCTCCTATAATCATGACATATCACAAATCAACATTTTATCAATCAACCTATCAATCAATCTAATCAGCTTCTAATGAAATTTTGATCAAATCTCATTGAGCGTCTATCATTGACTCTCACCTATCATGAGGTCAGTCATCATCTATCCTATCATTGAATCTCATCCATCATGAGTTCAATCATCATCTATCTTATGAAACATCATCAAAACAACAGCTAACGCGATCATCACACATCAAAAACAAAGAGAAAAATCAACATTTTATCAATTTTGATGTAAATGCACTAAAACAATGCTTCTATGCATTGAAATCATGGATGCACTACAAACTTCCATTTATGTGCCAAAACAAGGTCTCTATGCGCTCAAAATATTGAATGCACTATAACATATACCAAATGCGCCATTTTGCAACATGTGTTAAAACCCCAAATGCGCTAAAATTTTCAATGCACTATAACAAACCTCATATGCACCATTTCACAACATCAATGCACTAAAAATTTATATGTGCTACAATAGTCAATCGATGCACCAAAATCTAGCATAAATGTGCTAAATCTCTCTATGCACTAAAAAAACTTATCTATGCGCTATATCGGGTACTCAATGTACTAAAAATGTGCTAATAGATTTCAAAACATGAAAAAATGTGCAAAAACATTTTCAAATTTCAAACAAAGGTTTCTTGGGGTACATACTGGAGGTCCATACATGGTGGGGTGGTTGTGTCATCAAACTTGCTCAAATTGGTGGGTGCACTATGGGATCACCATTTTGCTCAAATCACTGAATCAACTCAATCGCTCACAATGGAAAATGAATTCAAATGAGCTCCTTTTTCACCTTTTTATATTTCAAAGGGGTAAATGGAGGGTATTTAAGTGGGATTTTTTTTTTTTTCAAATAGGGCATCATTTAATCAAGTGGTAGGATCATTCTTCATTATCGGGACATAAATCATCTCAACATCATGCAATTTGAAAATCGTCAGAAAATCATAAAAAATTCAAAAAATTCAAAATTTTCTCAATTTATCTCCCAAAGGGGCATACACGTGTCATCACTTAAAAATCAGCATCTAGGGCATATCAATTTTTTTATCAACACTATCAACATTTTTTTCTTTGAAGCAATGTGTCACAAACACATCACTTCAAAGAGGGGCAAAATGTATACACTTAAATTTGGTCTAAAGGAAATTAATTAAATACAAGTTATTTAATTAATAATCTTTAATTTGTCTACTTATAAATAAATTGCAAAATTTATTTAAATAGTTCATTTTCTCTAATTCTTGCTATCTTAAATCATTTTCTTCATGTCTTAATTAAATGAACAAATTCAATTAGTTTATTTTATTTAATTAACCTCCTCTCATTAAATTTGAATGCAAGCACATTTCGACTAACTTCTTCTCATCTTCCACCTCATCATGTGTCTCATGAAATTAAATATATCTAATATTTAATTTGGCATTTATCCTCAACAAATTCTAACAAATTTGGGGCAGTTGGCCTTCATCTCCATTTGATTCCTCTTCACACTTGGCAGTTTGTTCTTCTAAAGGGAACACACTCCCCTTTTCTCTCTAACCTCTTCACTTTCAACCGTTCATTCTCCAGATCGAATCTAGACCATTGATTCCTGCCACCTAGGTTGATGCCTTGGAAAATTTATAAATGAACCCTCATTTATAGCAAAAGCATATAGAGAGTAGAGAATAATTACACTATGCAAAAATTTCATTAGCACTGTTATCTTAGCATTAGCATTTTAGTATTAGCATTTTAGCATTAAGTAGATTAACCATGGCATTTGTATTAGCAACATCTTAATTACAGTAGTTTAGTCATATCATTTCCATTAGCAAAATCATAGCAGCATCATTATCTTTGCATAATCATCTACAACAAATTTAGTAATCAATCATGTAGTGTAGGAAAGATCTCTTGCATTTTCAACATCTCATTCTTCAGGTTGTCATTTGGAAAGTCATGTGCATAAACAATCTGAGAGCAAAAATTACTTAAAGATTCCTTGGAGATAAAGGACAATGAGACGCCATTGGGGAATTGTTTGTTTCAATTTGATTGTTGTTTGAATTCCTTAATATAATGTTTCATTGGTGTGTTGTGTAGTTTTGATTTGCTTATTAACAATACATTTTATATAACACACAACTAGGATATCAATTTAAAATATTTTTAAATAGGGAAGATTCACTACTAAATAATTAATTGATTCCATGAATGGATCTATACATTTAATACTTCATATTTATCTTCAAGTTTATCAAAATAAGAGAAACATTTTCATCTTCAAGATCATCACATTAAGGTGAGTAAGAGAAATATTTTTCATCTTCAAGTTCATCACAATAGCCAATGAGATGATCAATAGTGGTATCAAAAAGGTTAACCTCAATAGGTAATTTATATTGGTCCTAACCATTGTAAGAAATTTTTGTTCTTTGTGCAAGTTGAAAATTCCTCCATGTAAAGGAATAGTGGCATAAGAAAGATCCATTTGTATGATTCCTCCAATGGATGTTGCTTTCTTTTTAGATTGTAGCATACCTTGTTTAGTTAGATAGCCCACAATGATAATATCCATTAAAAACACTTTATCCACATATGTTGAAATCTATATTTGTATATTATTCACTACACCAATGACATTCACTTCTCTTCAATCCGTGCAAAAACATTTTCCATAGCACCTTGACACTTGTGTTGAAGTTATTGTCATTAATGTCACAGCAAAGAAGAACACCCAGAATACTGCCAGTGATGATATTCAGAATTGTTGACAAAGCCAATATAATCAGAGATGTTAATGTTCAAGAGCATAATCAGATCGGCTAATGTTCAGGTTTATAAGAATTGAACTTTAGATTTATTAATTAGACTAATTAATAAGAATTGAACTGCAGATTTATTAATTAGATTGGTTACTTCAGATTTATTAATCAGATTGGTTATTAAGAATCAAACTACAGTCAGATTCATCAATATTTAGTTATCTAATCAAAGTTATTCAATAACTCATCGAACTAGAGTTGTGCGATTTGATTATGAATTGAATCGATTAGTAAGAGTTGTGCAGGTTGTTAAGAAGTGAAACATCTCTTCCAAAAAGAGATTCTAAATCTGACTCAGCTATGAAGATTCAAATCCTTCTAAAGGAAACTTTTTGAAGAGCTATGAGAATTGAAGTATTTAATTAAGGTGTCTTTCTCTAAAAGGAATGCTTCTAAAAGAAGCAACTCTTCATTGATGGTCTTCACAAAAGGACATGTTCATTTCTAGATAAGGCGTCATCAATAAAAAAGGTAATTAACCAAAAGACGTGTCCTTTCATTTAGATATGATTTGGTTTTCTTCTAGATGGTACAATGCATCACCAAAGAGATGTGTTCATTCGATTGGATCTTGAAAATATATGATCATTCATATGCCTAAAGGGACGCGTCTTATTCGATCTACTCATTGAAAATATATTCTTACACAGATTTAATAAACAAAGCTGAAGTAATCAAAACAAAATCAAAGTGATTAAGACAAAAATAAAACTAATACAGTTTAAGAGGGAGATTTGAAAAGGGTGCAAATAGAGGTATGTTCTTCCAGTAGAAGGTTGTAACTCTTGAGCAACATATATATTTTATATTCAAATCAAGGTTGCATGTGGTTGTAGATAGTAAGCAATTCAGGTCAAAGATTCTATTCTCTTGTGTGGGCTTAAAGTGATAGCATTCATCACAAAGCAGATTGGAGGATAGAGGAAGTGCAAATCTGATTGAAGACAGTCATCTTACATCCATCATTTTAGTCAAGATTGGTGCTCCTTGTAGGTTGGAATCTACTAAACTTTTCATTAATAATTCAAGTAGGTTGGTGCCTACTTTCTTTTGTAAAAATCAATTAAACATATCATACATCAATTGGAGTCAACTTAATTGTATTGTTTCATATTAAGAATTTCATGTTGAATAAAAGTTAAAATTGATAAAAGTTTGAGAAAGAAAAAGTTTGTTTTGATTTACTAATTCCCCCTCCCCCCTCTCAGTAAATCTTTGTGCTCTTCATTTGGTATCAAAGTAGGTCCTTCTTGAAATCCTAACTGCTTGAAGGAGATCCTTAAGAGCACTTATGGCAGATAATAACAATACAGTCAAAGTACCTATCTTTGATGGGTCCAATTATGCTTTTTGGAGTATTAAGATGGAAGCTTATTTGAATGCTATTGGGTTTGATGTGTGGAAATATTTCATTGATGGGTACACAACTCCATCAACCCCTCCAACAGATCAAGCCAGAAAGAATAAAAGTGAAGACAATGCCAAATCCAAGCATGCTCTTCTTTGTAGCTTAACAAATTCTAAATTTACAAAGGTCATGTGTTGCAAATCAGAAAAATAAATATGGGTCAAACTCCAAAACATTTATGAAGGAGATTCCAAAGTGAAGAAGGAAAAGTTGCAAACTCATCGAAGGAAGTTTGAAACTCTTAAAATGAATGAAGATGAAGACATAGCATCATACTTTCTCTACGTTGATAAAATTTTAAACATTATGAGAGGAATGGGTGAAGATGTTGATGATGCTTTTATTGTTGATAAAATACTAAGATCGCTTTCTACAAGACTTGAATCCAAAGTATTCAACATTGGAAGAATTGACAAATCTAGACACATTGACAAAAGATTAACTACATGGGATTCTTACCGCTTATGAAATGAGGATTGAGGGGAGGATACCACAAAAGGAGATTTATTTCAAAGCATATAAGAAAGGAAAATCCAAATGAACAATTTCCCTAGCTTTACTAAAAGGAACTTCAACTCCTTCACACCTTTAATGGATTTTAACATTGTATGCCACAAATGTAAGAATTTTGGACACAAGGAAAAATTATGGAGAACAATATTTGATGTCTCACCAAAATAAAATAAAGATAAAGACATGACCATCAAAACAAGGAAAAAATCAATCAAGATTTGGAAGAAGGAGGATTCAATGTTTGTTCAAATTGCTTTACATGTTGAAAACAAGAAGGATAGATGGTATATTGACAGTGGGTGTTCAAGGCATATGACAGGTGATAAGAATAAATTTATTTCTCTTGAACACTTTAATGGAGGAACAGTGAGATTTGGTGACAATTCAAAGAAAGAGATAAGAGGTAAAGGGACACTCAACCTAGATCATGGGAAAACAAAAACTGAGAATTTCTTTTATGTTAAGGGCCTAAAAGAAAATTTGCTAAGTGTAAGTCAGCTTTGTGATCAAGGGAATAATGTAACTTTTCTCTCCAAAAGATGTGAAATTAGAAAATATGGAAAGCTGATAACACATGTTGATAGGATAGAAGATGGTGAAAGTTGCAACTTGGTGCAAGAAGATGAAAATTGGTTGTGGGATAGAAGGTTAGGCCACCTCAACTTTGACAATATTGTCAAAATCAGTAAAAAAAATGTTGTAAGAGATATGCTAAGAATTTCAAAACCATCTAATATCATTTGCAAAGAATGCCAACTTGAAAAACAAACAAGAGCAAGCTTCAATTCCAAAGAATGTTCAACATCAAAACCTTTAGAGCTCATATATACTGATCTTTGTGGACCAACAAGACCAAAAAGTTTGCAAGGAGAAATTTACTTCATGTTGTTAATCGATGACTACTCAAGGATGACTTGGGTTGCCTTTCTAAAGGAGAATTTTGAAGCCTTTGAAAAATTCAAAGCATTCAAGGAGCTGGTTGAAAATGACGTCGATTCAAAGATAAAATTCCTTAGATCAAATTGAGGAAGAGAATTTACCTCAAATGAGTTTGAGAATTTCTGCCTTCTTTCTAGGATAGATCCTAAGAACTTCAATGAAGCAAGTGAAGACAAGTTTTGGGTAAGGGCCATGCAAGAAGAAATAGATCCATGATTGGAAGTATATTATATGTGACAGCCACAAGGCCAGACATCATGCAAGCAATGGGATTTGTCACTAAATTTCAAACAACACCCAAAGAAGCAGTGAAAAGAATTTTCAAGTACTTTAAAGGTACCATGAATCATGGCCTATGGTATTTTAGTGAAAAAGACTTTACTTTAAAGGATTTCATTGATGTTGATTGGGCAGGGAGTTTGGATGATCGAAAAAACACAAGTGGAGGATCCTTTTTCCTCAGTGAAAGATTAGTGTCTTGGATAAGCAAAAAAACAAGCATCAATCTCTTTATCCACCACAAAGCCTGAATACATTGCAGCAACAGCATGTTGTGCCCAAGTACTTTGGGTGGTGCAAACTTTAAAAGACATCAAGGTGGAGTATGATCATCCTATTGCCATCTATTGTGATAACACAAGTGCAATCAGTATATCCAAGAATCATATCATGCACTCTAGAACAAAACACATACCTATCAAGTATCACTTCCTAAGAGAGCAAGTGCTTGAGAAAAAAGTAAAATTGGAGTATGTGGAAACCAAGGAACAAATTGCAAACATCTTTATAAAGCCTCTTCCAAAAGATACCTAAGGGACAAATTGAGAGTAGTCCCACACCCATCAAGTTGCTAGATGGGAGCATACATTTAGAGGGAGATATATCTTATACCTTGTAGCTCCATGGAACAAACACAACACATTGTTGAAGACCCTTTGCCATTGATGTCAAAGGGGGAGAAATTGAAGATGGTGGGAGCATGTGAGCATCAAAAACAAGAATTCCATTGAAGAGGTTTCCATCAATGAAAAAGGGGGAGATTGTTGAAGTTATTGTCAATGATGTCACAACAAAGAAGAACACTCTAAATACTGTCAGTGATGATATTCAGAATTGTTGACAAAGCCAATATAATCAAAGATGTTAATGTTCTAGATCATAATCAAATCAGCTAATGTTCAGGTTTATAAGAATTGAACTTCATATTTATTAATCAGACTGATTAATAAGAATCAAACTGCATATTTATTAATCAGATTGGTTATTAAGAATCAAACTACAGTCAGATTCATCAATATTTAGTTATCTAATTGAAGTTATGCAAGAACTCATCAAATTGGAGCCATGTGATTTGATTATGAATTCACTTATACATTTTGACTCAAAATCCGACAAAAGTTTGTCAGAATTTCAATGAACTTTCGTCAGAATTATTTTGTTGATTTTCTGACGAACTTTGAAACATCAAAATTCTGACCCAACCGACGATGCTGGGTCAGAATTTTGACATTTCAAAGTTCATCGTAAAATCGATGAAATAATTATGACGAAAGTTCGTCGAAATTCTGACAAACTTTTCTCGGATTTTGAGTCAAAATTTATCAGTAGAAGTGAATCGATTAGTAAGAGTTGTGTGGGTTGTTAAGAAGTGAAAAGTCTCTTCCAAAAAGAGATTCTAAATTTGGCTCAGCTATGAAGATTTGAATCCTTCTACAGGAATCTTTTTGAATAGCTGTGAGAATTGAAGTATTTAATCAAGGTGTCTTTCTCTAAAAGGCGTGCTTCTAAAAGAAGCAACTCTTCTTTGATGGTTGAAGTCTACTAAACTTTTTATTAATAATTCAAGTAGGTTGGTGCCTACTTTCTTTTGTAAAAATTAATTAAACATATCATACATCAATTGGAGTCAACTTAATTGCATTGTTTCATACTAAGAAGTTGATTTTGAATAAAAGTTAAAATTTATTAAAGTTTGAGAAAGAAAAAGTTTGTTTTGAATTACTGGTCCCCCCCCCTCTCAGTAAATCTTTGTGCTCTTCAACTTGTAGTCCAATTTTATTCATGAATCTAAGTGGCATGACATTACTAGAGGCTCTAGAATCTAGAATATAGCTATGTAATATCCAACCATTGATCATTAAAGTTATAAAATGGATAAACACTTGATTTCCTATTAAAAATAGAAGCCCTATGTCTACCTCTATAATTTCCTCACTTTCCTTTATTTCTTGTACCTTATTTGGAACAACAATAGGTTGACTATGAATGCCATCATAAGAAATGAAAGACAATTCCATAATTAAGTTATATGCTCTTGAATTCTAAGAACCTCACCCAAAAGGATGGAGATTCTAACTTGGTTCAAGACTTTTAATATGCAAATGGGGTTGTAAGAAGGGAGGGTCGGGTCATGTCAAATAGTAACATCATTTGAACCAGGAATAGAATACAATAAAACATTAGATGGGACAATAACTCTAATATTTGGTTCCCTTTTTACCTCCTCACTTCAAAAAAATATTTTGAAGAATTCACCTAGTCAATCACTTATCATTTATGATGTTGGCCTTTACAAAAGTTATGATATTTATTTTTAATGGATGACCCTATTTCTTTTCTTATGGTGAACTCTCTATGCAAGTGACCAAGATATAAAATTTTATTGTACTAATTAATATTGTGAGGCAACCATAGATAGAATTATAGGTAGAATCATGAATGTTCGATTGTTATATAGAATCTATGAACTATTTTTCTTTAGAAGTGTCACTCTAGGTTAATTCAATGTTAATTCTATCATCACCAAAGATACAAGTACTTCTTGACCTTATCTAATTTACTATTTACTTGTCATCTTACATAGAGACTTCAATTATATTTAGCTAGTGCTAAGGTCTAAATACAATGTTTAATTAGGTTCTTCGTCCAAGCTTCAATATAATTCTTGTCATGCCCACTTGAACACAACACAAAAAGACTAAATTTTCTTCTTTTTAAATCATAATACAACACTGATGTCTACTCGCATCTAGAAGATATGATTCCTATATGTGCAATTGAGGACAATGCATGTGTGACATCACAACAAGCATGTCACCTAGATGGTGGGGAGAGGGAGAACGATTTTTAGTGATGAAATCCAACTGACCCACTCTAGTATAGAGGCTTCCCTAGAAGGAGTAGACATCTTGTGATTGATGAGACGACCAAAGGGAATATTTCATGCATTTATTCCCTTAAGGATGACTACATGGAATTGATGGGGTCGGGCCCTTAGGATATAAGACCTAACATTGGAACAATTAAATCTAAAAAATTAAATAATTTAAGAGATTTACCAACTCATTGACACATTTATATCTAAAATTTCTCTTTAGTGCACTTTCAAATTTTTAGGGTTTATCCAAAGACCAATTAGATTATCTCAGCTAAACAATTTTCGCCCGAGGATTTTTATTTATTTTCCCATGGCTATTATTTTATCTCTCTAATCCTATAAAGATTTCTAGTTTAATTAAATTATTATACAAATAAGAGGACACAACGATTTAAATCATAAAGTAGCTCATATATTAAATATATATTTATCTTCTTTTTATACTAACTCGATTCAATTTTGATAGACTAGTTTAACTTCATCTATAGATAATGAAATTAAATTGGACCATTTTAATTTTTCATCCCAATACTTTTCCACATTTTACAAAAAAAATATCCATTCCCAACAACTATTTATTAACTTTGTGCATTTTGAAACTTGAGAATGTAAAGGAAAGAAAAAAATATAATATTCTAGATAGTGCGTAAGAGGATGCCCTCTAGTCAAAACATGAAAAGTAACACTCAAGTAGATATTTTTTCCATTTTTGTTGCTTCTATCATCTTTCAAAAAGGAGCTTGAACTGTAACTTGGATGTGTGATCTAGAAACCATAACATCCTTATAAATGATATATAGGATATAGAAATAATTAGCTTTCTAACTACATTAATGATTTGTCCATCACTAATCAAACAATACCAAAATATATCTTCTAGTCTAGATCATGACAAATAAAAACATTAAATTCCCTTTCAAACATTTACAAGAATAAAGAATTGGTATTCTTAGAAAGATTAACCTTTTTCACTATGAAGGGTGAGACAATTGAGTTCTCTTCTACATAAACTTAAAACAATAGTATAATTTGTCCAAAGATTCTTATAAGTGGATGAGCTTCAAGATGAATGTTATCATAGCCTTACTTGTATGTCCTCTTGATTTCTTGTGTATTCTACTTAGAAGCCATGTGAATCATCAATCTTGAACTAAAAGAAAAAAAAATACTTGTAATTCTCTACAAAATCATTTGAACTAAATTTCAATGCCAACATTAATTCATGGTTAATCCCAATAAAACATGCATTCATGAAATGATAAAACCCTGATGAACAATTTTAATTAATTTCACACAATGTTCATCAAATTTGAGAAACATAGTAGCCCAATCTTAGCCCACAATATATTACTACTATTGTATCCAATGTTATTCCAATCCCCAAATGTCATCAATAGGTTAAAACTAGCCAACTATTCAATGACATCTTATAATTGATAAGGTCGCCATTACAAAGAGTGTAATGTGCAAGAAGATTAACATGATCAACATGGCTAAACAAACCAGTGTGCTTCATAAGCCTTCCATCATGAGGGGATTACATATTTGAATCAAATTTCAATCAAAATGAAAGCACAATTTTATTTTACAAAATTTAGAGGGGTCCCACTAGATTCTACACTATAATAGGATGTGACTAAACCTACAATTCTATCTAGGGCTCTCCCACAATCTTATTTAGTATAATAAAATTTTAACTCTTGGCCAATTGCCTTTAAATCTATCACCTATACTAGATGATAAAGTACATTATGGTCAAAGTAGTGCTAAAAACCACTTTTAGGATCTTGAGTCGATCACCATGTTTCAACAAAAAATGGGAAGTGAAAAGAAAGTACATTTCTCCTCTACAAGTGTGCACCAATAACAATTTAATATTAATGTACTTCCTATATTTTAAAATATATGATAAAAATCACAATAATGAGAAAAACTATAATTTAACTCACTTACAATCACCCTATATAAAAATAGTTGCAAGTAAAAGATCAACTCTATGATAAATTTATTAATATAATAAAGGTTTATTTCATTATTTTGAAATCAAATAAACCAACCCAAAAAA